>PVIU01018289.1:0-39497 GCA_004026605.1 Ondatra zibethicus
CACACTGGCGTCACACTGGCCTCTAAATGTCCATCTAAGTCCTACAATGGGATCACTGCTGCCAGTGGACTGAGAACAAACAAGGGAGTTGTGACTACGTAGTTCTAGGAAAGCATGTTGGGAGCCACATAATGAAAAAGCAGATATTTTATTATGATGTTTATCCATATTTGGCATTGCTGTAAATGGCTGACTAACATTTACTGCCAATTCAGTACAAATGTGTGGTTTGGTAATACCAGAACAGCAAATTTAAATGAAAAATAAAAGTTAAACATTTCCACACAAAATTTTACAGTCTGACATTTCACTGTGGAGATAAAAAGACAGGGTTAAACTACAGGTTATTCAGCAAGAATAAAAAACTACAGCTTGTATTTTTAAACGGGAGTCACTGGTTTTTAATTTTTACACATTTAAAAATTACTGTGATAAAAATAATGAAAAAGCTCCTTAATAATGCCATACACAGTATAATATAGATTTGTCCCCATTATATAGCATTTGTTTAATATACAAAATAGAATATTGACACACTGAAATCTATATGTAGTTAAGCAGGTTATTTAGAAGGGTATCTTTATACAGCCATTTATCAGAAAATAAAATCCTTTCAGGCATGTTCTAGACAGAAGCCAACCCTTTCCTGAAAACCCGGTCATCACTTCTGATGGACCAGGCTGACTGAAAGTCTGGAAAATGAGAAAACTTCTATCTGAAGTGGTTTGCAGTGTCTTCTGAACACTTTTATTCCACCTTCTAACACTGAAACCAGGCACATAAGAAACACATTCAACTACAGCTTATTGTTGGGGTGACCAACCAAGATCTAAAGCTCAATGAAGGCTACCATGATACTTGAATGTTGACAGATCCAAGCTTAATACCATGATTCATTCCATGGTGCTCTGGTCTCACAATACATGAGAGGGAGCAAATACTGAGGCCAATGTCCAACTGTAACTGCTTGTCCTGTCCCCTCCCTGTCCTGGCCCTACTCTGCAGTATGGGGAGGCTGGCTTTTCTACATGCTCACCAGAGTTCACCCTGCGCTCATTGTCAAGGATTCCACACACCAAACATGTCCCTTGTCCGTTTGGGGTGGTCTCACTTGTTGTTTTGTCTTTCCTAAGAGAAGGCTTACTTTCCTTCCCTTCCCCAAGCTTCCTGTCTTCTCACTTCTGCTTATACAGGATCCCAAGTCAATGCTTAAAATATCCACACTGTCCCTTTTTGTCCTACCAGTAATTAAAGATAGTTTTTAAGATCTGTTGAGTCATGTAGGCATTTCACCAACTATCACTGAAGTTCTTATGAATCTAAATAGTTTGTAATGGTATGAAACCACACACAGAAATCGGAGCTGCTCTCAAACAGGACCACAGCTTTCTCACTAATACTCAAACAGAATGAGGATAGCTTTCTTCCTTCCCACACAGGGAAGGAGCACAGGTCTTTATCCATTTAATGGAAAGCTTCCTATATTAGTTTTATGAATGTCTGCTGCCTTCTGTTACTAACAAAGCACACAGATCTTTTTCTTTTCCTTTTTGGAGCTGTAATTCTTTTGAGAGCCAAGCTGGTTGGGACTAAAAATAGATTTATGTGTGATGTGCTTTCTGGTTTTAACTATATAACATTCCATAAATGTACAATAATCTATTTTTGAGAAGCTCATTTTGAAACTTAACACTGTCATTGATAATATTCAAGTGGTATTTCTTAGGCACCATAAATTTCACATCCAGCTGGGTTACAATTACCTTAAAGTAATCTGAGACCAATTGAAACCATTAAAAAGTGAACATTCCCTTTTAAAGAGAATTCAAAAAGCAAAGGATTACACTTTTTTATTAAATAATTTCTGCAAAATACTGAAAAAAAACATTCAAAAAGCATTCAAAGAAAACATAAACATGTCCTCATTTTACTGGGAAATAAACTACTGTAGGATGGAAAGGATTAGTGTATTATTGGTGACCTATGGGATTCTGTAGTATTTACATATTGCTGGTACCTCTATTCATATTATTGCCAAACTTCTAAAGCCTCTGTTTCTGTTAACCCGTGGGGAGGTCACATGTGAAAATAACCCTGTTACTAGATGGTGCCTATCACTACATAAGCACCACCTTTCTGTCTTTATGTGTGTTAGCGCAAGGGGAGATGTAATAAACTAACCCTGCACTGACAGGGTCGTGGTTGGATAAGGATAGTTAGAATGGGAGGTGGGGAATTAGTTCCCTATGATCTGATTGGGTCAAAGCTTCAACAACCCCCATTGCACACAGGGCCAGTCTCCATCTCCCTAGCTTAGAGCAAACCGGTTTTGACTTCTAAGAACACTGAAGCCTGTATGGATGCTCTCACACACTATACATCATACAGGATTCCACCAACATTTCTTTGACCCCTACAAAAAATATATAACATGTCATGATAAAACAATCTCATCTAAAAATCATTCTTATTTTACACTATACAGCTATTTTACAATCATTTTAATAAATTGCATGTAAAGCTGCAGTAGCCCTTCCCTTCCCAGATTAGTGAATACCAATATGATATATATCTGAAACTATAACTAAATATAAAAATATATTAGAAGTTTCATATTTTTAATATTAGATTTTCAGTTTTCTATTACACAAATAATTTGGCCACCTTAAGTAGAAATCAATTTTTTTGTGGCTTAGTAAGTGTGTTAAGCTTTGAGTTTACAGAAAGTTGGTAAGGTGCACACAGAAAGGGCTACCACAGCTTCTGGTTTGTTTATATGATAATTCTCAGTGTGAAGAAGTTCACAAGACTGTGTTAAATGCTATGGCACATGTAGGGATGTCTAGCCGGACAAACATTGATGCCTGACATTCAGTTCTAAAAACAAAAATCAGTAGCTGATTTTCCTGAACCACCAGGAAAGCTAGACCAATTGGTGACAGGTGGGCTGTGAAAATGGGCGTCTAGCCATTCTTCCATATTAGAGATCAGTTGGGGGGAATTTAATGACAGAAGTTACTTGGTCTGATTAAAAAAAAATCTCTCAGTCTTGTCACATGATCTGGAAACATAAATTTTAAGATGTTACACAAACCACTCCAGAAGGTCCTGAAAGAGTTGATTTACAAACTTTTTTTGCCATCTCCCCATTGTAGAGATGGAACATTAGGTGCAAACTGGGCCTTTTGGTAGGTACTGTCTTACAGTCAGTCTTTCGTGACTGTCTCCACAGTTTACCCAGAGGTCACTGCACTAGGTAGGTGCTCTACACCATTTAGGACGGTAATCTGCACAACCTATCTAATTCTCCATGGAAGCAGATATATACAAAATAAGAGCTTTTGACAGGAATACTGGAGATCTGAGTCAATTTGTGTGGTCTTCTGACAGCTAAGTGCCATCAGGGTAGAAGCACCAACCCATTTTCACACAGAGGATTAATGTTTAGAGTTTAGGAAAGCTATGGACTAGCTGCCCATCTTAAACAGCTGTACAATAACTTGAATACAAAAATTATTTAAGAAAAAACGAGCAAGCATAGTTCACTGAATATAAAGGAAATTGTTAAAACCAGACAGTAATAGCTATAAAAGGCACAACTTCCCTTTTCTGATATACACGTGTAAACTTTTTTCAGGTTTCCATGCATAAATCTCAAAAAATGCTATCTTAACTATACATGGGAAAAATACACCAACAGAAAGCCTAGAAGTTTTATCCAGCCAACTGAAAGTAGGAGCAGAAAGCTGATCACATGGACTTTGGGCACTGGTGGTTTAGGTGCGGTCCTTCGCCGATAGTGGAGACAGTGCACATGCCTCCACGTAACTGTCTTTAGTTTCTGTGACACCAACCAATACACTTCACTGTCTGCTTTCCCATCACACACAGTGATGGCTCAACTGCTTCTGTTGCCGAGTCTTGGCCCTCTATAAACCACATGTAGTGCGTATTCAAAAACAAGACAAAAACAAAAAGAACAACAAAACATCTACAAGACAAATTGATAAGTTTGTACAGTAAAAGCTATAAATTCAACTTTCTTTAAGGCAACCTTTCTTAGTAAGGCAGTCATTTTTGATGAAACAGAAGCTTTTTGATATTTCCATTTGTATATTTTGGTATCTGATTAGTGATGATTTCAGCTAACATCTCTGGGAATTCAATACTCATGGACTTATCCAAAAACGTTTGGAAGCAGTAGGTAAGGAGGTTCTCAACCACCTGCAAGAGAAGACACAGTACCCATGAGGCTTCGAACCACAGCAGTGGGAGGGGCTTGTTGTATCTGTTGCCCTTTTTACCCCCAAGGCTTAACTTTTATTTTTTCCTTTTATTGAAAATATATTCTTTCCGTATACAGTATACCCTGATTACAGTTTCCCCTTCCTCTGTTCTTCCCTTCCCTCCAGATCCACTCCCCTTCTGTCTCCCATTAGGAAAGAACAGACTTCTAGGAGATAATAATATATGATAACAAAATAAAATCTAATAAGACAAAAAAAATTATCACATTAGAGTTGAACAAGACAAACAAAAGAAAAGAGCCCAAGAGAAGGAACAGGATTCTGGGACACACTCGCTAACTCGCTCAGGAGCCCATAATAACCACTGGTTTGAAAGCCATCCTCTACATGCAGGGGGCCTGGTGCAGACTCTGTGCATGCTCTGTTGGTCTTTTTTAAATCTGACCTAACATATACTTATCTTTATTGGAATTCCCCAGAGAAGAAAAATCATTTAAATAAAATGAGCACATAAGCACACCAGACATCTTAAACAGTGAGCAGAATGACGGCCTGGCATGCTGTCACCCCGCACTTGGGAGACTGAGGTGGCAGGATCAAGGAAGATTGTGAGTTCGAGGCCAGTCTGGACTAGTACTGAAATACAGGAAAATGAAACTAGCGTAATTTAATAGCTCTTTTGTGTAGAATAGGGAAATCTACTTAAAAAAATAGTGCTATTAAGCTCTGTAATATCATGGTAATTTTCATGGAAATGACTAGAATAATAACACTTAAATGTGTACAAAACTTAAGTTTACAAATTTAACTTGAATCATCACTGAAATATATAAACTGACGGGGGGGATGACTTATTGGGGTGTGTGTGTATGTGTGTATAGTACTAATTAAGATATACCTTATGTTCCACAAAATTCTTTGTTTCTCTCTGACTCTGGGTTTTTGAGACAGGATCTCTCTTCTACAGCTGACTGTCCTGGAGCTCAGAGACCTACCTCGGCCTTTGCTGTGCTCCACACCCAGCCTATGTTTCTCTTTTTGTGCTGTTTTGGCTTTGTGTTTGATACTTACATCATGCATGGAGTCCAAAAGTTTTGTCAGTTGATAAAACCGCTGCCAGTTCTGACTGGAGTTTCCTTCCCTTTTGACAATGGCTTTTCCTAGCTCTTTGATATAGGTCATTCGAATCTCATCAAATAACTCTTGGCTCTTCAGACCTTCCTTAGGAACTGAAAGGTAAGATGAAGTCAGTTAATTTCTTTGCTGTACCTTGTCATGCACCAAGTAGGACATTTCATGCACACTTCAGTGTTACAATGTACTTTCAATGCATTCCAAAACCCATGCATTTTCCAAGGACTGGATGGAGGACCACAGTGAAGTGGAATAGGGCAACTGAGGACTGGGGGTCATAACCATGGGCAAGCCAATTATTTTCTATCTTATAAAATATGAGCTGGTGATGAAAGCCTGTTTTAAAGATTAAATGAAAATTGATGATATAGTTAATGTTGGCTGGTATTCATCACTTTCAGTTACCTCTATTTCCAGGTAAAAGGCTTTAGAAACAACTTTTATCCCACTAGCTACATGCTAAGCATATGTATCATACAATGAGTTAATTAGAACTTTAAATTTAGCATGTAACATAAAAATGTGTTAGCATACTAAAATTTTATATGATTCTAGTATAAGAGGAAAGATGATCTTTACTTTGTTGTAGTTTACATATAGCTCCTTTCTAGGGAGCAAATATCTGCTTCTGTGTGCTTTTAAGAACTAACCATACAGCATGAAATCTGGATTGTAATATTGGGGTAATTTTTATTTTCATATTACTCTTCAATACTCATTGCTACTAAGGGCTGATCATGGTCATTTACTCTTGTGGAGTTATAACTTCTGTAGATGGTTACATTTCTCAGTGCGCTCTCACAAATCCTGCTGTGCTAACAATGGTTAGGGGCAGTGAAAGTTGGGTAGTTCAATACAGAGACCCTAATCTGCAGTCTCCAGATTTCAGGTTAGGTGCTGTGTAATCCATGACTGCTGATGCCAGAGGGCAGACTGGGTAGCTGAGACAGAAATGACCATGTTGTAGACATGTGCTGTTGCCTTTGCAGAAGTTTGCTATCTCAGACATTATGCAGTGTTACACATCCTTTTACTTCAGCTAGTAAATGCCTTCATTCAGTACTTCTGTAAATACCATAAAGTTGGGTTTTTTTTTTCTAAAAATCTAGTTTAAAATTATCCTTCCAGCATTTAGTTCATCTCCATTTTTACTGAAACTATGGATATATTTGAATTTATTTGGGCTCCATTACTTGGCATCTCTTATCATGTTCCCCTTGTATCCCTCTTGCCTCCAAGCTCCTATCCTTCACTTTTTATTGTCTTGCTTGCACCTTCGCTATGCCCACAAAAGCTGGTAATGTGCATACTCTAGTTGTCATCCTTGAAATCAGCATCCACTTTTACCAGATTCTCCTCTAGGTTTATTATGTGATTCTTTTGTATTTTAGCTGTTTTTAACCCACAAGGATATATCCTGTGATTTTATATATAGGCAAATGTCAGTTTAAATGTGTGCATTCCCCAATACCTTAATCCTTTATTCCTTAATAAACATGAGCTGCTTTCCTTCAGCCTAAGTTTATCTTTAATAGTGTCTCCGTGAGAGTCCCTGGTGGCCAGCATTTTCATCTGGCTTCCGAAGGAGACAGGCAGGTTTTGGCTGTCTGTATTCACAGTGCTTGTTGACAGAGCCGGTTAGAATCTGCCCTGTCTCTAACTTCCTCTCCTCAGCATGGCTCTCCTTTGTTTCCTTTCTAGCTTGGCCTCTTTTTGCACCTTCTGATCTTCCTTTTTAATTTAAGAAATCGTATTTACTAAAAAGCACAAAGGATGTCAGCAAACAGCAATCCGTTTTTCAGTCACAGTCATATTTGATTATCAGAATAATTGTTTTGTGCACGTTACATCAGAGACACCTGAGGATGGAAACACTCCATTTACAACCTTACTGTACCAGCTGAGTTAGTAGCTACTGAAATACACCAGGACAGGTCTGTCTAAAGACATATTAGAGAGTGTGCTAATGATTTCCAAGCTGGAGAGTTTTAAAACAAATCTTACACAGCCTTCCATTTCAGTTTTTTTTTTTCCCATAAAGGGAGCTGTTTAAATACTGTACTGACAAGAAACCTAAACCAGACCCGGTTCATTGTTAGTCGTCATCTTCCACGTCCTCTCTTTTGTACTGCATCCTTCCCCCTTATTCTGGATTTTGGTTTTTCATATGAAGTCAAGTTTTGATCTTTCAAGATCTGTAAACAAGTGTGTTGGGATTTTGATGGGGATTGCATTCAATCTGTAGATTGCTTTTGGTGGGATAGCCATTTTTACTATGTTAATCCTACCAATTCATGAATATGGGAGATCTTTCCATCTTCTGATATCCTTCAATTTCTTTCTTCAAAGACTTGAAATTCTTGTTGTATACAGGTCTTTCACTTGCTTGGTTAGTGTTACACCAAGGTATTTTTATATTATTTGAGGCTATTGTAAAGGGTGTTTATTCCCTGATTTCTTTCTCAGTCCATTTATTGTTTGTATACAGGAGGGCTACCTATATTTTTGAGTTATCTTATTTCCAGTCACTTGACTAAAGGTGTTTATCAGCTGTAAGAGTTCCCTGATAGGGTTTTTGGAGTCACTTATGTACACTATCATATCATCTGCAAATAATGATACTTTAACTTCTTCCTTTCCAATCTGTATCCCTTTGGTTTCCTTTGGTTTTCTTACTGCTCTAGCTAGACCTTCAAGTACTACTGAATAGATATGGAGAGAGTGGAGTCTTGTTCCTGATTTTAGTGGAATTGCTTTAAGTTTCTCTCCATTTAATTTGATGATGGGATCCCTCTTAAGAGATTACCATCTTTTCTTTTAATAGTGTATGTCTAAGGTTCATTGATGTCTTTTCTTGGCACAATAGCCTATTTCTTTTCAGTGATGAATAATATACCATTATTGGATGTATTCAATTTATCCATTTACCTACTGGAGGACATCTCATTGCTCCCAGGTTTTGTCAAATACAAATAGCTTAGCTATAATATTCTTATTGACATAATTTTTCAATTACTTTGTGTACTGATCAAGCAATTGCTACATCAAATGGTGAGACTATGTTTGGTTTTATAGAAAACTGCGAAACTGTCTTCTGAATTGGCCGTTCTACTCTGCAGTTCTTTTAGCAATGAAGGAGAAGTCCTTTGCTCTGTGTCCTCACCAGTATCTGGTATGCTCACTACTCTGGATTGGTTCATTCTAGGCAGGTCCCTGCAGTATGTGACAGGCAGCACAGTGTCACGCTGATTTTCTGTCTTTATCTCCTATAATAAGGGTTCTTTGCATATTCTCAGTCTTTACAATCCAGGTTGTTGATTTACTTGTTGACGTTAAAAAGTTCCTTATATATATATTTTTTTTCCTTATATATTTTAGAGAATGTCAGGTAAGACCATTCTTTTATTACTTATTCAAGATGCCAAATAACTAATATAGACAAGATTCTTCATATTTTTTGATTTTTCTAGCTTGGTTATTTTTGCTAGATGAAAGTAATTTCATTAAAGTCTAAATGTCAGTAGTCTTGTTTAAACTTTTGATTGTTTTGACAAACTGTTGTTTAGTTTTCTAGGCAATTTCCCACACATGGGAGTACTCACTATTTAAGTCCAAACAATAACGCAGTATGAAACACAATTACTGATGGCATCCTTTTCCTTTTCTTACATCGGGATGTACTAAAGGTGGATGGGTGGAAGGAAAGATGATTCTACACAGATTTTAATCAACTGAGATCCTAGGCAGATCCCATCCCTATTTCTACAATACCTATTTATCTTACTAACATTGTTAATACGCTACTCACATCTTACCTTTCTGAAAACCATCTAACTAGCAAAACACAGTGGAACTGGTATAATTACTCTAACATACACACAAAACAATAGTTTTAAAACTTCCACACCCCATGCTTTTGCCATATTTAGACATGAATCTTAGAAGTGAGTAGGTGGTCCACCAACCTGAGGAGAGAAGCAGTAAGGTTTTCATACAGAGATACTCTTCATAGGATACCTGCAATCTTTGTAACTCAGAGGATACATACAACATTTGTTTACATTGTTCATACATGCAGGGTAGAGTCATTCTCTGCCTGTGAGACGAAATAAAAGTGTGAGTTAGAAAGAAAAAGTGCTAGTCTAAAATAACAGCTGAAGTTTGGTTTGGTTTTCAAATTTATGAACTCACGAGTGAAAGCATACCTGTTGCTATCAATAATCCCCTGTAGAACTAGAATGATGGAGAACGGGAGACTATTCAATAATGCCCCTTATACTACAGACACTAGGTTTTTGTTGTTTTAGAAATGTGAATGCTTTGCTATACTTAGAACTCATTAAGCTATAGAATTCTGGAATGGCTAGCATACTTTATTAATGAATCATTAGGATTCAGTTATTTTTACATACCTTCTAGTCTGCTTATTTCTTTTATTTTTTGAGATTATAATATAATTACATCATCATTTCTCCCTTCCATTTCCTCTCTCCAAGTTCCCCCATATTCTCCTTCAAATTGACGGTCTCTTTTTGCATTAGTAGTTGTTACAAACATGTATATTTATTTATATTCCTAAATACACAAGTACAACATGTTCGGTATGCAGAGTGTCACTGTGTATATACTTCTGGGGCTGACTAGTAGCATTGGCTAACTAATTGGTGTGTTCTTCCCTGGACAAGACTATTTCTCCTGCTCTCAGCATTACATTCCTAAGCTGCCTGTAGTTCTTTGTGTAGGGTTGAGGTCTTGTGAGATTTCCTTTATCCATGTGAGCATATCTATTGTTGAGCTCCTGTTTAGGCAGGGGTACTAGTTTTCTTTATAAATGGCAGATGTTATTTTATTTAGCATTTAGAATTATTACCAGTTACTCTTTTAAATCAACATTTGGCATTTGACTACAGTCAGATCTACAACATAGTTTTGATTTAAAAATCAGAAGCCCCTCTGCTGAATAGTAGTTCATCCTAAAATCAGTTATGTGTGACAGTTATGCTGTGAGCAGTATTGACACTTGTCACTTTCTTGGTCTTCCATCTTATCTTTTGAGATAGTTTCTTACTGAACCTGGAGCTTACTTATAGGCTATGCTGTCTGGCCAGAAAGCCCCAGGGATCCTCCTGTCTGCAGATCCCTAGTGTGTGTCTCCACAAGCGACATGTAAGCAGCTAAAGGACAGGGCCATTTCTATATTCTGATGAAGTTAGGGGGGAAGCCCAGTTGGGAGAGTGCTTTGCCTGGCACTGCACTCAGGTTCACCCCTATTCCCTTCCCTCTACCCACACTAAGAATGTTATGCATTATTGTTTACCTCTAATCCACGATGGCTATTTCTTGGCCCTAAAACAAAATCTAGCATCTGTTTCATGGACTACACGATTTTGTTCGGTCATTATTCACTCCCCTAAACACCACCACACCCTTGAGGGCCTTCTTTCAATTCCTCACCTGTGCTAAGCTCATCTCCATTCCTCACACTTGTTCCTTCTGCCGTGAATGCCCTACACTTCACAGGGTTTGGTTTTTTTTTCTTTTTCTTTTGTACAGTGAATGATTAGCTACTCAAGCCTTCCAGATTCCAAAAACTCCATCATCTCCACCCCACCCCGTCACACTATTCATTTCGTGTACTATTTTATTTCATGTTTTTATAATAGTGCTTGGCACTTGATAAGTACCACTACTTACAATATGGCAGGAGAAAATGGCAAGTACCACCAGTGGAGAGACAATATTAACTTTCATTGGGATGATTAACTGCTTCAGCTAGGATTTTTTTCCTATTACTTTCCAGCTATTGGGAAATCTCTGCTGTACCTTCTGAGATGTGTGTCCAGAAATTACCCAGCAGTAGCTCAAAGAAGAGAGTTCTGGATTCTAGGGTTACCTCATAACAATGGCTCTGACACACTCCCTAAAAATCTCTCCTTAAAAATACCTCAGTTATCTCATCTGGTCCCCACTAAACATGTAAGATAAAACAGGAGCTTATCTGTGTCATTGCTCCAGCCTCTCCCATTTAATGTTTAGCTCAAATAGATGCAGTTTTGTAACTCCCACACTTTTTATTTCTTTTTTTAAAATCTGGTACATACATTAAGGAATGCTTGTAATACACAACCTCTTTAGTATGTCCCAAATACTCTCCAATTCCCTTTTCTCTAACTGTTCTACGCATTAATTAGCATTGGGTCCTACACTCACTGCCCTTCTGGACACCTATCAGGTGGTCATTGTCACTCACATGGATTGTACCTGAGTGCTGGTGTGCTAATGGGGCTTTATGGTTTCACTACTTCTGGGAGGAACTCTTAGAAGAATCTATAAATAGATAATAAAGGATAATCTCTATTTTCTTCAGAGAATATCCCTTGGACTCTGTGTATGAACTTATGCACATTCTAGGAAAGGATAAGTCACTGGCACAAAGGCAAGTGATAGAAAACAGAAAGCAAGAACAACCAGGGCTCTATGGAAGAGGTTGTATTTGGCCTCACCATGAACTAACAGGGTGTGTTTGAGGAATGGCCAGTTAAAGTATCAATAGAAAGTGAGGATGTGGGCAGTGGTGGTGCATGCCTTTAATCCCAGCACTTGGGAGGAAGAGGCAGGCGGATCTTTGTGAGTTTGAGGCCAGCCTGGTCTACAAGAGCTAATTTCAGGACAGGCTCCAAAGCTATAGAGAACCCTGTCTTGGAAAAAGAAAGAAAGGAAGAAAAAAAGAGAGAGAGAGAGAGAGAGAGAGAGAGAGAGAAAGAGAGAGAGAGAAAGAGGATGCACTGGATGGTCAGTGGGCCAGAACTGTGCTTAAGGAGGAAAGCATGCGGCAGCACAAAGTCAGTGACAGTGGTGGCACACGCCTCCACTCCCAGCACTTGGGAGGTAGAGGTAGAGGTAGGTGGATCTCTGCAAGTTTGACGCCAGCCTGGTCTATAAAGGAGTGCCAAGGCAGCCAAGACTGTTACACAGAGAAACCCTGTTTCAAAAACAAAACAAAACACAAACCAGTGATAAGCATAGCTGTATGAGCCGGGGTGAGCAGCACATAAGCACAGACACTGGCACAGGCTTAAAGGATAAGACAATGGCTGAGTTATGAAACTGAGTTGTGACAGTTCTTCAGTTAAAAAAAAAATCACCATATTATGTTTCCTCATATACACTTTTTTCTTTTTTTAGACAGGGTCTCACGTGGCCCAGGCTGGCCTCAGACTTGCTATGTAGCTAAGGATAATCAAACATTTCTGATATTCCTATGTCCATTTCTTCAGTGCTAAGATTATAGGTATACACATTGCACCCAGTTTATGCTGTGCTGGGGACCAAATGGAAGGTTTCATACACATTAGACACTCTACCACCTGAGCTACGCCCCGAGCACAGTTCTCGCAGTCTAGGGCACAGAGGTTCTAAGCCTTGCCATGCAAACCATTACCTCTTGTCTCCGTGTCTGTGCCACCTCACATCTACTTAGCGGGCGCATCCTCATTGTTTTTACTGGCTCCACATGAATTTTCTCATACTCATTTTGTCTTCTTCATTAGGGTTATATAAATTAAAGAAGTAGTACAATAAGATTATTGTTATTATTGTTACTTGCCACACTGTATTGACATCAAGACTCCAGAGATGCCCAAGCTATAAAGTGTTTTTGTTTTTTGTTTGTTTTTAAACCCTGGTTATCTATTATGTAGCTATGGCTGTCCTGACCTCAGTATGTGGCTCAGGCTGGCCTGGAACTCACAGAGATCCACTTGCCTCTGCCACAGGAGATGTGGGTTATTAACGGGGTACCTACCACTCCAGCTGGAGCAAAGGCATTTTAAATGTTATCTTGAGACAGTAATAATGGGACATATGCATATCATCTTACAATCGCTCTACCTTGCACTGACTGACGAACAAGCCTGCTTCAAGTCCGTCCAGATCCTAGAGAGCTGGTGGGATTCGACTCAGGACCACATCATTATGATAACCCAGTGGGAAAACATCAGCTGCAGAAAATACAGTATGAATGTAACTTACTCATTAATAATCAGATCAGGAGCAAAGCACAGCAAATTTGCACTTGCTTGTCTGTATGATCTCCAACCCAGGGCAAATGCCATCAGAAACATCCATGAGTACTGCAGGAGGGTCATTTGGTCATCCAGGTGTAAGTTTCGGAATCCTAAAATGGAAATAAAGGCATAAGGCAGCACTCCAGTTGATCAGTTGGCCTTGTTTGGGGGTGACCTTTAACAGATAGCATCTGTCAGATCAACACCTAGGCACTCAGAACTTTTAAATGGTTTAAAGAAATGTATGAATAGCTTGGATTTTTTTGATCACTTTTGCTTATTTAAATATATACAAAGTATATGGTAAAAGAGAAAGCCAAGAGTCTTGGCTTAGTATATTTCTTAATGGATTCAGACTTTAAAATTCCCTGCTATCTATCTTCTGTCCTTTGCTAAAATGGTGGGGGGATGGGTGCTTAGGTTACTTAGTCTTACTCTACCTGTGGCAGCCATAAGCTTGCCAATCCCTCTACCTGTAAAGTCAGGGCTGAGCTCGACTGACATCTACTATACCAAAATCCCAACATGAAACTTGTGCTTAAAAGTGCCTTACAATTAGATGAAAATTTATATTCAACATGTGATCTTTCATTTAATGAAAAGTGAAAATGATTTACGTTAGTAATTTTTGACAAATTCAACACACCCACTTTATCAATTTCAAAAACAATCTCGAAAACAAACAAACAAAATGAATGGGGTTTCCAAATGTTCTCCTCCAGGTGTCATAGTGAAGATACATGATCCTATGTAAAATGAAATGCTATGGGTGTCCAAATGGTGTCTACAGATCTCTCATGTTTGTCCTTATGAGTAAAGAGAAACAAGATTTTCTGAGTGATTAGGGTGATATAAATTCTAAAGAGTCCTAGAACAGCTGTATTTTTTTGAGGTGGGGTGACCCTAGGGTCTTGTGCATGGTAAGCAAATGGTATACCACTGAGTAATATACCAAGCCCAAGCCAGAATGCCTTTGTTCAAGAAAATACAAAGGTTTATTCTATACTTCTCCATCCTGTGTCTTACCTGGTATTGCCTTTGCCCATTTCACTGCTGCAATCACTTGGCGTCCACCTAACATGTTGAGTGTGTTCATGATTCTCCAAGCTGAGTCTGGAATAGAGCTGTCATAGCCTGCATACAACACCTCGGGTTCAATCACCTCCAGCAGTGACACCAGGGTAGGGGTAAGCTGTGGCAATGTCGCAGGAACTATTGTTTTGTTAGGATTCTCAGAAGTGTCTTGTGAGACTCCTGTATTGGCTTGCTGAATCCCTTTTATTTTTTTCTTTGTTTTTCGAGCTGTGGATATTGGGAAAAATAGAAATGTACTCAATCAACTTTGTAGCCCAAACTTTCCAATTACGAGAGGGGTTTAATTTCTGAAACTATTATTGAAAGAAGTAAAACTATTTTAAAGTTTTTGGCATATGTGGTAGTTTGAATATAAATGCCCCCATAATCTTATAGGGAGTGGTACTATCAGGCAGTGTGGCCTTGAGGTCTTTTGCTTAATCTTCGTTCAGCCTCACAGTAGACTTCCTGTTGCCTGCAAGATGTAGGACTCTCAGCTACTACTTCAACACCATGTCTGCCTGCCTGCTGCCTTGCAGAACTGTAAGCCAGCCCCAATTAAATGTTTTCTTTAGAAGAGTTGCCATGGTCATGGTGTTTCTTCACAGCAATAGAAACCTAAAGACAGCATGTATATGTGAATGTTTGTTATGCACAAGTGTGAGTGTGGCGTATGTATACATGTGTATATGGGAGCAAACACATATACATCTGCTTGAGACCAAGAGAAGAAGTTGGGTGAACAACTCTCATTCCCCACCTTACTCTTTTTGAGGTGGGCTCTCTCATTGGAGTGGGGGCTAGACTAGCAGCCAGTAAACCCAGACACCCTCCTGTACCCACCCATCTCTCAAAGTGCTGGGTTAATAGGCAGGGGCATAACCATGCCTGGCTTTTTGTGTGGGTAATGGGACCCAAACTTTTCTGCCTAGCAAGTGATCTTAACCAGTGAGCCCTCTCTCTAGCTCCAGAATTTTTTATTAGTAATTATGATGACATGGCATGGAAATGGAGAAATTTTGTTTCTAGAAGGGAAAGATTCATTGGAATTCACTCCCGTAGTTTGTTTACCCTAAAAGTGAGCCAGTAGTTTACTGTTTGCCTTAAACTTCTGATCCTGATTCCTAAGTGCTAGATTGTTTTTCTTCTCATTTTTTATTAATTCATCCAGAATTTCATACAATGTATTTTGATCATATTTACTCCTTTTTCTAACTCCTCCCAGATCTATACCCCCTTCCCAACTCCATTCTCACTATTATTTTTTAAAGCCCATCAAGTGCAATTTGTGCTGTTCATTCACTCTTGGATGTGTGTCCTTCCACTGGAGAGGGGTGACCTATCAGGAGCTACACTCAATAGCTGCTTATCTAGGGGTGGGCTTCTGTGCCCATTCCCCCTCTCCATGCTGAGCTTTGGCTTGAGCTTGCCCAGGTCTTGTGCATGCTGCCATAACTGCTGTTAGTTCTTATGTGCAGCTGTCCTGCCACATCTGGAGAACACTTTCTTATAGTCATCCACTGCCTCAGCTCTTACAGTCTTTTCCATCCTCTCTCCTGCAATGATCCCTGAGTCTTGGGAGGAGCAGGTTTGCTATGGGTCTGCCATCTAGGACTGAGCATTTTGCATTGAATACAAACAATATACACTTGAATTAATGGTTGTAACCATTGTGATTTCAAGAAACAGGCAACCGTCATTTTATTTAGAGCAGTGTTTAATGTGTTAGTACTTGGCTGTCCATTTTAAACAACTTGGATGGACTTAAAGCTCTGGGATGGTCTGGAGGGTTTGGACTCTAAATTTAGCAACACACTCTATGGAAGGTAGCATTAGGAGTCTCTTCTATCAAGAGAATGAGATGAATACCATTCTTTCAATATCAACATCTTTCATTCAAATTAGTGCTACTCATTTCTTTGGTCTCTCAATATAAGATTAGTCTTTTTTTAAAGGTTTCTTTTCATTTTTAATTATGTATATGTGTTTATCTCTGAAAAGGGTATGAGTACATGATTGCATATCAGATCCCCTGGAAGTGAGTTACAGGCAGTTGTGAGTCAAATGTGGGTGCTGGGATGCTGGGAAGTGAACTTGATTCCTCTGCCATTGATCCATTTCTCCAGCCCAAAGACTAGTCTTTGTCATTATTGCTTATTTAATTCCTGCTCATTGTCTATATTTACAGTTCAGTCTACATCTTCCAGGATGACTTCCCTAACCTTCAGGACAGAATCTGATGGCCTTCTGTCTTGATCCTGTAGCATTATTCTTTCTGTGGCATGCCACACTATTTTGTGATTGACATTGTGAGTAAATAGAAAGTAAGCTGCTCAAACTCAGGCACTGAATTTGGATTCTCTACTTGCTGAGTATTTGTTAAATGAAGACACTAACGTGAGTTAGTCAGACATCGCTTTTCAGAGAGCTTGCTATTTCAACTACAGCAAAATCCCAAACTTTTCCAGAGGAAAGTTTCTAAACGAGATTAAGTGTTGATTATATAACTTTATATAACTTGTTATATAAACAGGGATATCAAATTCTAACTTACAAGTAGTTTTAGTTTCTTTTATACTTAAACCACAAAACCATCCACTGATGCCTTAATTTTTTTGTAGAGTTCAAATAAAACACACATTTCAAGTAAAAGGTGTGATTTTCTGAAACGCAAAGGAAAGAGAGGAACATGAAGTAGATCTCATACACAATACTTTTTCAACCTTAGGGAATGGTTTTGAGTTTTAAAAAGGAGTAAGAAGGATGAAAACAAACTTGCTTCAAGTTATGTAATTTTTAGTATTATGTAATTTCTTTATTTAATATATACTCTGACTGTCCTAAATTCAATGTATATAAAAATTGATGAATTAATACATAAATGATATGCTCATGGAAAAAAATCCAAAATGTTACACAATATATTTTATTGGACAATAATATAACATTATTCTAATTAAGCATATATAAACTGAGTTCATTAAGTGATTACATCTGCTTGCTTTTATAAAAATCAAAGTGATCAGTTTTCATGTAGTAGCTAAACAGTTCCTTTTAGGTATCTCCATTACCTTCAAGGTTCATTCCAGCCTGAAGACATTTTCGATAGCGGCATGCTGGGCAGTTTTTTCTTCGAATTTTATCAATGATACAATCATTTCTTCCAGCACAAAGATAATTGTGCTGTCCTAAAAGAGATAAAAGGGGCATCGTTAAAATTCCACAGATCTGTAAGGATATTTTTTTTATGAAGAGCCTAGTCTCTGTTTTTATTTTGAGCAGAATGTGATCAAGATACAAAGTCACTGACTAAGGAAGGCACTGAAGTAGGAAGGTGACAGTGTGCTTGTCTACATGAAATACAATGTTAAGAGGACTTGTTCTGTTCAACAAATTTCAGAGTTAATTAAAATAAGCCTTACTGAGGTATTTCATATGTAGATGTGTACAAATCGTAAACTATATTCTGTAAGCCTTGTGCCAAAAGTCAGCACTTTAAAAACTGCTTACATAGTTCCTTTCACACTTACAGATGGTGTCTGAAATGTCTGTGATTGTTTTATTAGTTCTGACATATTGTTGAAGTGACTGAAGAGAAAGCAGGCTTAAAAGTATTTGGGAATGCCTATGAAAAAATGAATTTAATTCAATAGTAAACATTATACCTTCACATGTAGGTAAAATGTCTTCTTACTATTTTTTTTTGAGACAGGGTTTTTCTGTGTAGCTTAGGAGCCTGTCCTGGAACTCACTCTGTAGACCAGTCTGGCTACAAACTCACAGATAACTACCTGCCTCTGCCTCCCGAGTGATAGGATTAAAGGCGTGCACCACCACCTGGCTTTCTTCCCAATTTTAAATGAAGTGAAATGTTACAAATTGCCAACAACTGGTTACATAAATCACAAACTAAGAAAACTCACAAAGATTAATATGCTTTTAGAATATAAGGATGTTTGGAGTCACCTGTGGCCTCAAATGCTGACTGAAATAGTGCTAGCATCTAAATTTTCTGGTACCCAGTATTGAAGAACTGTCATTCTCTTCTGTCAAAAAATTTCAAAGAACATTAAAAAGGAAAAGACTAAACATGTTTCTGTCTCCCATGTTCACATTTTCCTTGTCCTCTTTTAGCTCTGACTATTAAATGTTGATGAAAACAATTGAAAGATCCATTTGCCTGAAGGGGGGGCGTAGAAATTTCCTACATAAGACTTGATTGTTCACATAGATATATCAATAACTGGCATTCCATGTTACTTATGCTAGATGGGATGGCAAGACATTGAGAAAGGAAGGACATTTCTCATCATATTTAAAGAAATACAATGATCAGCTCACCCGGTTGAACATATCTAGTCCTGGTTTCTAATAAGAGGCTTCTTTTTCTTTAATGCCTAGGCAACTTAAAACTTGGATTAAAAAGTATTTAGTTTTCCTGGAATGATAAGTCATGATGCTCTTTTAAATACGAATTTGGAGTACATAGTTAACTATATCAGTTTAATCTTTTGGGAGATTGAGGCTACAGAGTTGACTAATGGCTACACATCTCACTTTATTTCAGGGCTACTCTCCCATGCCAAATATCTGTGCTCTCTGACATCCTTTCTGTATTATGTAAGCTTCCTGGCTTCTTGGACACAAAATGGAAGAACTAACCCAATAAAATCCTATTATATGGGACTGAAGAGATGGCTCAGCAGTTAAGAGCTCTTGCTGCTCTGGCACAGGACCTGAGTTCAGTTCCCAGCATTCACTTGGGAGCAGCTCACAACTGTCTAACTCCAATTCCTGGTAATCGGATGCCTTCTGGCCTCGGCAGGTACCAGGCATTGTACATGGTGTTCACACAGGCAAACATTCATATGCATAAAATAAAACTAAATCCTTTTTAAAAATCCCATCATGCAGCAAAAGGAAAAAAACCGCACAGATTGCATGCACAGCTAAAGCAGTAAAATTCCACCCCTTAAGAACATCTCCATATCACTGTCTTGCAGAATCTCTCCACCCTAGTATCCTGCAGTTACGCGAGAAATTCTTTCTAGAGTAGAAGAGAGCCATTGTTTGTTTTTTATCAGCTAAAAGGTTCAGCTATGCATATTCTGCTGATAATTGATTTCTTTGTCCAGGGTATAGTGTAATGTGACTCTTCACCATAGACTCAGGTTATAATAATAAAAGTATGATGTTCAACTCGTCGATTCCTTCCTCATTATAAAACAAGGGATTGGAGCTGGTGTTCAATATCTCACAAGGAATGAGCATGCATTACTAATAGTAATTTAACAACCATCTTTTTAAGACAGGTATCTGGAGTTCCTGTTTCCTGCTACCTGGTAAATTTCCTTTTAATTTCTCAATGTCAAGTGAAGAGCCCTGAGATCATCTGAAGCCTCTCAATACTGCTGTTACTGGTACTTTTGGTTGAAATTTACTTTTAGCATGTGTCTGTGGCTTGTTGTTAGTGATAGGAGTAGTAGTCAGACTAAAAGATACCTGATGTTCCTGTTCCAATACATAGTAATGTAGTCCCTCCCCAAATCATACCAGGCTGGCTTCTGTGACCAATATTTCATAGATCAAACTGGTATGGAAACAGGAACACAACAAAGGTCATGTAAAATATGCAGACTACAAACTGTCCTGGGATTAAATGTAATGCAATCTGATCAGTTTAAACTTCTCGGTAGCAGTATGGTACATTGGGGTGCCAAAAAAATAAAAAATACAAAAACCCTGTTCTTGAAAACATTAACCTTTTGGAGTTTGTTCTCTGATGAAGTGTTGGAAAGTTTGTAAATCTCAGAAGTAATTATGCAAATGTCATGTTCAACACACCAGAAGTTACTCAATGCATGGCAGCAATTAGTTAAATCTCTTGTAATTATTTTTATTTTAGCATCCATCTATATTATAAACTGGCAGGTGTCAGGGGCTTGTCATATGTGTCTTTGAGAATCAGTGTCCTGAGACAAACACCTTACTTGGAGGCTACTGTTGGAACCCCACTTCAGCTCTTCAAACTTGATTGCTCCTCTGTCAGACACAGACCCTACTAGGATCTAAGTGCTCACAGGCCATAACTGATTTGGTGTGTGTGTACTTCACATGTGGAAAATGAAGTCATTGATAACTGTGTACCTTATGTTAACAATAAATTTAGATACTGTGGGCAAAATGACATAAAAAAGGGACTGACAGGGCAGAGGAGCATAGAAGGAAATGGAAAACTCCCAGGATCTTAAATTATAAAACAAAACATCGTGCCCGGCAGTGGTGGCACAGACTTTAATCCCAGTACTTGGGAGGCAGAAGCAGGCAAATCTCTGCAAGTTCAAGGCCAGCCTGGTCTGCGCTAGTTCCAGGAAAGGCCAGTGCTGTTACAGAGAAACCCTGTCTTGAAAAACCAAAAAGGAAAAAAGAAAGAAAGAAGGAAAGAACTTACTCTCGATATATCTTAATACATCTTATATAAATGATAAATGCTTAAAACGTACTCAGATTTATATTTGGGTATTTATAATACCAATATGGGAGCTAAGTATAATTTTTAGTATATGTTAAAATGTGATGTTAAATATATAATATACCTGTCTTTTAATGAAGAAATGCTACAAACTATGTATAGGGATTTTACAAGTCTAGATAAAGATTTGAGTTAGAGTACCAAAGTATATAGAATTTTAGAGCTGGCAAGTGCATTTGAGAACACTAAAATTCAAATAAAAGAGGAAAGAGAGCCAACTGATTTACTCATTACCATTACACATTTAAAAGTTTTCTTACTAATCATGGAATCTAGCCTCCAAACTCTGCTGAAATAATTAAATGATAAACATTTCTTAAAAAAACAGTGCAGCTAATACTATTTTTTACTTAAAAATAAGTGAAAGAGTTAATTTTAAATAAGAATTAAGAACAGTGGACTGTACTGATATTACATTTCAGAGGTAAATTTAGTTTTATTTTCTGGTTTAATTCCATTAAGATACTTTTAGGAATGGTATATAAACTATCTCTCATACTAATCTTTCCCTCTGGGGTGTGTACCCACCAGCACAAGGTCATCCTGTATAATTTTTACAGTGCAATCACCCTCTTTAAAACATCATTGTTCCAGACTACCTCTGTATGATAATCTCTGTACTTGGAATTGTTAATTTGGCCTTTGTTTAAGTGGACTGTGACCTCCCTGAAGGCAGATCAAGTCTTAATGGTATTTGTAGTACTTAGCTTATTAGCAGAGACCCCCATTTCCCGGTGTCACTCATTTTGTCTGACTGGTTTAGCTGGCAGCTTGGAAACCCACTGCTCTCTGACTGTCCAGACTCAGCAGACTGTCTGTTCACACAGCAGTATTCCTCACAGTGTCTTCTATAGTTCTCTCTCAGACTGAACTTTCAGCACTTTATTCTATTTCCGCTCCTTCCTCCTTTCCCTTCCCAATGGAGGACATAAGAGGCACCATGCTTGGCCCTAAATCGATGTCTAGCCTTGGTGGACTTTGCATATAATGGACAGTCCAAAATTTACTGTGAGAAATAGAAACAAAATAGAGCAAACATGAAACTCTTCAAAACACACACTACCTTCCACTGCTCTTTTGAAGAAGACTTTACAGCTCCCGCATGTTAACACGCCATAATGGCAGCCTGAAGCTTCATCAGAACACACCAGGCAGAGCTTGGGAGGTGGTCCCGCTGCTGTTGAGGAACTAGATGGAGGAGAGCTTACATCTGGTCTCATTCCAGGGCTAAAGGAAGAGGAGAAACAGTGTTATGATTGTCATCACTATGAAAGGAATATCAGCATATATTTCTTTTACCTTTTTATTGCACGTTAGTAAGTTCACACTGAATTGTCTTTTAAGTACTAACAGGCATCAGAAAGCCCTATCTAAATATATTTAAACATATATTATTTTTCTATATAAAATATGAAATGCAGGAATTGGCAAGACTACTAAGTGGTTAAGATCACTTGTCCAGCAGACATGACGACCTGAATTCAAATCCCTACCACCTTCATACGAAGCAGGGCATAACTGTGCATGCCTATAATCCAGCATTGGGGTACAGAAACTGGTGGATATAAAGGGCTCCCCAGAGAGCCAGCCTAACTGAAACAGTAAGGTTCCCAGTTAATGAGAGACTCTGTCTCAAGTCAGAAAGGTGGCAAGCGACAGACGATACATACCCTATGAACTGCTCTGGTCTCTACATACCTGCATATTCCCATGCATGTATAACAAAAGCACAACAGTAATAAAGTAAAAATAAAATATGAAGTGCAATAGCTAATGTTGTAGTTCACTTAGAATATAATTACTATTTAAATATAATAATATGCATTATTTTCTAAGTGTGCAATTAGCAAGATTTTTTTAAAAAATGGACTAGACCTGTAATTACCATTAAAATCAAGAAAGAATATTTCTACCACACCCCAAAATTCTATCCTTTTAATTGCTTAGAACATCAGTCTTTTTTCCTCATAATTTTATGGTCTTACATTAATTAAGACTCATAAGCATTCTCTAGTATAGAAAAAATTACATACCAGCTAATAAATTGATCCGAGCTGAAACAATAGTTTCTTATGACTAGGAAAAGATTATTCCAGAAACATTACTGTACGTATAAGAAAAACTCTAGTTTTCAACTCCAAGAACGAAACAGAATGCCCCAAGGCAAACAGTGCAGAGTGCGAGCGAGTCTGGCGCTCTGATCTGGCCTCCCCTGCCACTGTGCCAACTTCTTACCACCACAGACTGTGTAAGGTGTAGCACATATTAGTTTAAAGTTCTTAAAATTTTCAATAAGAATAATGAATGCTTATCTTTTACCTGAAGCAATGAAGACAGGAGATAAATTAACTATTACATTTCATATTGATAATTATGGTTTGCAATATTGAATTATCCTAAGGAACTCTTATCACACATGCTGACTCTGAAACTAAAACTATATATGTATGTATGTGTGTGTGTATGTATGTATGTATGTATGTATGTATGTATGTAGCTAGCTAAAAAGAATTTCTAGGCTCCTACTTCAAATGACACTGCTTATTCCTTATCTTCTTAAGTACTCTCAAACAGGCTTTCAAAAATACGAATAGTGTCAACTTGTTGGGTGTGGAACAACTCTTCATGTTAAAGTATGTTGTTTATCACTTACATAAGACAGTTCACAAACACACACACACTCTCTCTCTGAACTGTGCTCACTCTATTCCCCAAAAGATGGTATGTAGGAGTAAACTAGAGTGGGTATCAGTTGTCTCTCCATCCTCTATGCATGCTTTCATTTCAGCCCAGGACAGTACTACATTTCAAATGCAAAAAATGATTAATGCATTGACAACTAAGGCAGTTTCTTTAGTTTGATCTATTAGTAACAACAAGGTATGTCTTTCTGTTGCTAAATTTACTTAGGAATAAAAATTAAAAAATAGAAACTGTAGCTGGGAGTTGTTACTTGTCCCTCTAATCCTGATACTCAGGAGGATGGAACAGAAAGACTGCTACAAACGTGAGACCAGTGTGGGACCTGCCAGTTCTGGGAAACCCTATGAGACCCTGTCTCAAGGGATGAACAAACAAACAAACAAAAATGTGTTCTAATTCTAGTAAGTCAGTCATTAAGCCCAAGGTTCACCCTGAATTTAATCCTCAAATGAAGTTCCCTACATTTTGCCAAGTGTCTGTTTATCTAGTGGCTTAATCAATAGGGCAGCACACCCACCATGTAGTTCTGGGAACAGGCTCTAGGCTTCACATTGTTCTCTGAGCACTGTCAATAGACTTTCCGTTTGCTCCATATCACAAGGTATTGATTCCTCGCTAGATTCGGGCAAGTGAACTGACTGCATACTGAGAGCAGAAGAGAGTCTCCTGAGATGACGGTGCGCTCGGGCACACCTCTGGGTGCTGCAGATATGTAAGGTGAAGCTGCTGCTTTGGGCCAGAGTTCTACACTGAAGTAGGAAGGTCCTGGAATGACACAGAGTGTAGTAATTTGCTAGGGGAGCAAAACTCCCTAGCTTCTGTTCTAAAGATGCTCCTATTCCTGCTCAGTCAATCTCTTCTCAACTGACATCTATTTTTAGGGAGCAGCAAGTTGCTTGTATATTCAGTTTATGGAAAATGAGCACATTGTTTAAAGATTTTTAAGGTCAAGTCTATAAAGTTTCCTTTACCAGTTTTACATATGGTATTCACATATGTATAACATATATGTATATATTTGAATTTTAAACAATATTTTGTAGTACATCATGGCTTATTGCCATGAGAAGACTTTCATTTAACCTCTGAATAACCTGTGCTAAGATGTCAGCATCTCCATGTGAGGTCATGCAAACAGTGGCACATGGTTGCTCACGGAAGACACTGATTGGTTTCAGATCTCAGCAGTCCCACCTCACTACCTGCATAGCTTTTGGAAAGTGTCGACTATTCTGCGTTTTAGTTTTCTCATCATTAAGCTAAGAAGTATCACTCATGAATATATTTTGAAACCAAAACAACACTTTAGAAGTCTAGTATATAGTTCATCCTTGCAGCAAAGAATTAAAGCATACATGTTCGTTATTTTCTTAAGGAAAATAAGTCTAAAATCTAGAACAGCAGTCTCCAAATTATCACACAGAAATTGGAATACATGAAAAACATGTTTAGACTACTCAAATATGATTTATAGATGGGAAACAGAGTTAAAAGTAAATGAGTGAAGAATCTAGAACCCAAGTCAGGCTTCGGGGAATCATCTGAAGTACATCAGAAAAGAACTCAGTACATGGAAAGCTATATACCATAGACATCAGTGTGGGGAAAAAATCAGCTTTTATCACACAGAAGGGAACTCATTGGGCTACTTTGACTATCTCTGTAAGAAACAGAAGAACACAGCTGCAAGTGTTATTTGCTATGATATTGTTAAAAGGGCTAGGGGCTCAACAAAATGGCTAGATCCCCAAGGAAAACAACCAAAATATTCTAATAAAAAGCTATGGCAGAAATTATAGTTATATTGTAGTAACTGTATATTTCACATGCTTTTTCTTATGGATACTATCAAATGCTAATAGCACAAGTATACGGTGGAACAATCTTTGTATACTATAAATATGTATTGCTCTCATCAGTTAATAAAAAGCTGGCTGGCCTATTGGTGGGCAGGAAGAGACTGGGTGGGAGAGACAGACTAGGAAGATGCTAGGAAGAAGAAGGGTGGAGTCTGAGAGCCTTGGGCCAGACATAGAAGCAGCAACATGGGAAGTTCATAGGTGAGGTAAACGAGCCTTGGGGCAGCACAGATGAATAGAAATGGGTTAATTTAAGTTGTAAGAGCTAGCTAAAAAACAGGACTAAGATACTGGCCAAACATTTATAATCAATAGTTAAGTCTCTGTGTGGTTACTTGGGGAGTGGCTGGTGAGGCGAAAAAGTCCACCTACATAAGTACTTATATCTCTATTTTGTCACATATTAAAAACATACATGTGTTGATATTTACAGAATTAACCATTTCTTTGCTTTCTCAAGGATGTTCAGTGGACTTGACCTCTTTTAACTATGAGGTGGTGGTGGTGAATACAATGATTAACATCAGTTATGTTAATCAGTGCAGGTATCATCATTCTGAGAGGTCCTGGGGCTTCCATGGGTCCTTAGAATGCACTGTGAGAACTGCTGTCATGGAGAACATGGGTGATAATACAATAGTTTGGTAATGATTTAGTATCTTTAAATTCTCAATTGTTCTGTTTTGAAATGGGATATTAATGAACTGAGCAAAAGGAAATGGTATTATATACTGAACTTGAGGCTTTCTCTAAAGCATAAGATGTTAAACTTTTACAAACTCAAGTGTTATGGTTGGCTTAGCCTTCAAGTTAATTTAATCAATAATTTTTCAATGCAGTGCGAGATATCCACCTCAGAAAACAAGCATTAACTACCATGGGAAAATCTTGGAAGCACAGCTGCCACGCTGGTTTAATTTTTAACAAGTACTAATGGAGTAGGTGCGTTCTCTTCAGCTTTTCAGGGTTGTTCAAATGCCACAAGGCACTTCTCAGTAAGGGGACAGTTTTGTTCCTAGGAGACATCTGGCAATGGCTGAAGACATTTTTATTTCTCACAAGTGGGGGAAAGCTACTTAAGAGATAAAGGCCCAAGATGTGAAAACCACCCTCCAGTGCATAAGATAGCCCCCACTAGCAGAATTGCCTAGCTTCAGATGTCAGCAGTGCTGAGGTGGATCTTAGAAGCTTTGCCAAAAGCTTATAGCACATAAATTGGTATGGATAAATAAATAAAATCTAACAAGGGCCAGAAACATTTTTAAAGTGTGTGGTGCTCATTCTCAATTGATGAATCTAGAACACAATCCCTACAGCTAAGACTCACAGTATCTTGGGAGAGGGAAGAGGAAGATTGTAACTTCCAGAGGACACAGCATCTACTATGAGACAGCGTCTTCCATAAGGACAGAAGAGTCTCAATTATATGGTTTCCTAAATAAGACCCAAACAATGACAATG
Source organism: Ondatra zibethicus (assembly GCA_004026605.1). Classification (NCBI taxonomy): domain Eukaryota; kingdom Metazoa; phylum Chordata; class Mammalia; order Rodentia; family Cricetidae; genus Ondatra; species Ondatra zibethicus. The sequence goes on from PVIU01018289.1 coordinate 27,077, forward strand.
CCAGTTGACATGCTGATGTGGAAGGAGAAAATCTCACAGGGTCCAACCCCTAGAAGAAAAGCCACAGGCTATGACTGCTGAAAAAGAGTCAGTCTTTCTCAGTGATGTGCACTCTAATTAGCTAATACCAAGTAGTCAGCCCTAAAAAATATACATCTGAGTGACAGTAATGTACTCAGGTTATAGTTTTCCATATGTGTGCACGAGTATGCGCGTGTACATGTACGCGCACACACACCCCAATATTAACTGAAGAAAAACAGGCCATGAATTAGAGGGGGCAGAGGGCAGACATGGTGGGATGGTGGGAAATTTATAAACACAGTAGTCATATATGAAATTTTCAAAAAATTAGTAAAATTTTTTAAAGGGATGATTGTTTTATTGAGGTAGCCTCTGTAGTCGTTTAGTTCAGATACGTCCAAACAGTGGTTCAAAATGGAGTTGAAGCCAGAGACTACACAGGCCTGGTTATCAACGATAGAATTAGCTTGAGTAAGTAACTTAATTTTTTCCTCTAGGGCTAGCAGTGAAAGGTGGGTTTTACATATTAAAGTCACCTGCACTTTTTTTTTTTAATCTTTGTTCACTAGGAAAAATGTAAAGACTCAGCTGCACACACCAGGAGACTGTATTTTCTGACTCTGTTTATCTTTGCTTTAGCGAAAAGATTACTGATTGTTTACTAATATGCTATGTAATAGATCTCAAACCAAATATAAAAGTACTCCAGGGGAAGATTTTCACCACACTTCTGTTCTATGATTTCAGTAGGACACATTTTATCTTATTTTAGCAAGACAAGAAAGACTGATTATTTATTCTTTGCTTTGCATTTATGGAGACAGGCTTCCACTTTAGGTATATAAAAAAAACTTTCTGTAAGGTTTTGATAAGGTGGGGGGAAATCAATGTTTATTTTGAAAATATTTAATTTCTCACTGGCTGCATGAATCAGAAAGTTATTTGGTGAGGATTCTGAAAACCAAATGATTTGTATCCATGATTAAAAGTAGAATGAGATCCAATTTTCACTCCTTTTAGTTTAAGCTAAGAAATTATAGGTTAACGTGGAATGAAATCATCTGTGATATATTATGTTCATTTATCAAATGAGCTGTTTGGATGTTGTCCATTTTTATATAAAAAACATGAAATGACAACCCTACCTCCAAACTATGCACCATTTACACCCACTTAGGCAAGTCAGAAGATAGAATAGCAAACCTGTGTACAAACAGAGGCCACAAGGATTGTGAGGATGGGCGAATGTGAAGAGATCCTCTCTGACTCCGACACAGCAAGGGCTTGTCATGTCAGTTCTCAGGCATGGTCTTAGCTAATATACACCAAATAAGCAGGGCATATTTCCCAAGTGGTTCTGAATAGTAAAGGATACACTTTGATCTGTAAATGACTTTTGGGGTCCTGTATGTTTAATTGAGAATAAATGGTCAAAGTCTAATCTACTTCACAGAAAAACAATGTAATTCTTCCTCATGAACAGTCAATTCGGAGTTCTTGCCATTATGCTAAGTAATTTAGCTTTTAACACCTGTGTCATCTTGCATAGAGGAGAAAATATTACAAATCTTGTAAACTCCACACACTTCCTTTCTCGGGTTGCGTTCTCAGTTCTGTTAGCTTAGTTTGCAGTAAGGAATGTGAGTTTTAAGGAGGAACAATGATGTTTTAGATAGTACACCAAGACTAAGATTGGTAAGGAGGAAGATTGGAAAGGGAAGTTTTCATTACGTGGTTATTTCTAAAATGAAGATTTTCTTTTCTTTCTGTTTGATGTTTCCTCACTATTAACAACACACAGGATAATTAATGGTTTACTAGGATCTGAACTGTAATGGTTTCATGCAGAATTTTGAGCATGACATCTTCATAGAAGGCAAGAATACGATGGAGGCAATAGTAAGTTATTGCTAGCTTCAAATATATACCTTCACATCTTTGAAGTGTTTGTATTTCTACTTGAAATAGGATGGTAGCTTGGTTTCACTATTTTTATTCTGTAAAATAATTTGAAATGGCTAACAATACATGTCTGTGAAATCATACCAATAATATCATCTTGCAACTAACACTTTGCATGAACTTGCAATGAACAGCTATGAACTTGCAATGCTACCCACCACATTCAGCTTTCTTATTTGATTCTTAGAGATTAAGTTTGCTTATTATGCTTAATAGCACACATATAAATGCAGAGATTTTGCCAATTTTAGTCATTTCTCATATCCTACCTATTACTTGTTGCTGTTGTTTTGGAGACACAGTCCCATAGCCTAGGCTCTGCTTTTTCTTCTTATATACTATGCCAACTTTCTTTTTCCTGTCCTCTCTATAACCACCTTATGCCCCTTTGACCACTGCAGTGAGCTGTCCTAAGTGGTCCTATTCTTAGCCTTTTTTTTTCCCATTCCAACCAATCTCTACACTGGTGAAACATCCACTCCTGTCCTAATTAAAAGTCTAGGGGCTTCTCCAATTTGTACAGTATAAGCACAATATGGCTCACAGTCTGGCCTCTTTATTTTTTCCAATCATATGTCTTTCTACAAACACAAACCATTTGGTGTGTCATTTCAGAGAACCTGTGTTGTATAAATATTGACAAAATGCCTAGTGTGGACCATGTTTCTCCTGGGAGTCTTTGATAAGACCTGCCCCCATCCTGAAGCATCTACTGTGGCATTTCTGAACCACAAGATCCTGGAACTCAAACATTCCCATTAAGATTTTACACAAGTGGCCTTGGTACTTTTTGATGTGTATGTATATGCTCTTCCTACTAGATAACTCCTTTGAAGAGGCACAGAACCCATGGGAAACCCAGGAAAGAAAAAATCCCTCAGAACAAGCTTCGACTTCATTTAAGACCATACCCATTCTACCCATCAAAGGCTAAAGCTTAATTCTCCTGCTAGCATGAGCTGATAGTGTCTGTGGTCTCAATCTGCTAGCAAATGAGCCTCTTTTGATCCCTCCCTTCGTCCCTCAATATTTACAGTATTAATATGATAATAATATACATATTTGATAAATAGGGAGAGACACATTTACTAGAATTCCCACTACTAGATCAAGAAATAAGTAAATAGCCTTTAGAATGGATGAAAAATCTACTTATAGGCTGAAAAGATTTTTCAGTAGGTTATAAACAAACCTAAACAAAATTCCCCTGTCACAGCAATAACCATATTGAAAATTACAGATTTTAATCTCACATGCCAAGATCCGTAATTAGGAACTTATATAAATAGTACTAAGTTTAATTTACAGACTGAGAATAAATAAATTGAGCTATTTGTTTAGCAAAGTTGAATCATAAAATACCACCTGGATTTGAATCCAACTGCCTAGTAAGAATTCGGAGGACAGTAGCTTTTGAGGCTGATAAAGCTTTTAAGATTATGTGGGCACCAAGAAGATACCCCTGAGGTAAATATGAAAACTCAGTTTGAATTCATCCTCCCTTATCTGTGAATAGAGTACAAATGATTTATAAAATTTGTATTTGTAACTTAAAGGTCCAAAAACATCTAGGCTGTTGACATTTCCTTAGATCCCTATCAGGTGGAATTACTGTAATCACGGAGACCACACATGGAAGCAACAGAAAGCAGAGACATGTCTTACGCACACAACACCATACTTGCTCTCACAGAGGCTCTGAAGTGCACTATATGTTGGATTCATGTATTGGGCCCTGGAGTCTTTCAGAATACAAATTGGATATGAGCAGTTACAGGGAAGTCATTTTCTAAACTAGAACAGAAATACTAAATAGTTAATTTAAGTAAAAGGAGTCTGAGCTGGAGAGGAGTGTCTAATTACTGTCAGATCTATGAGGGGAAGATACATCTACTATTTGAAAAAACAATATGGGTATGTTAACTTATTAACTGATGCCGAACAGATTGATAAAACCAAAAATTCTTATTATTCAGTTCAAAGGTCATTAAAGTACCATAATTTATTTATCCAACTCAACTCAAAGGTAACAGGTACCATTTATTTAGAAGTTTTGTGATGATACTTGGTACACAGATTCTGTGATCCTCATAAGCAACCTGAGAGATGATGTTGCTGTTGACATTTAAAGGTGTGGCAGCTAAGACAGAGGGATGTTTTAAAGAACACCAGTCCCAGGACACACTACATGGAATACACCCGTAGGAGGGAATATCTGAATTTGATATTTTGATTTCAGGTTGGCTGCCGTTTCACTTTTAGCACATATCAAAAACAAATGTTTGGCTAACTACAGCAGAGTAACATAAAATATGTATGCACTTTTGGGTAACTATGGTAGAATAATGTAGAATATGTATAATATGGTAATAACTACAGGATGGAGGTCTCCTATTCCACAAAACTGTACTCTGCTAAAGTCCTCCAAGTAAGTTATATAAATATCAAAATATACAGAGGAAAATATTGCAGCATGTATAAAGTACATATATATGTACCTTAATGTACATATATTCACACACATATATTCTCTATAATTCAGGAGATAAGCAATATAAGCTACCATGTAGTTTTACTTCTATAAATTTCATAATCAAAAACAAGTTTTGTTTTCATTTCAGAGTCCAAAAAAGTTTGAATTACTGTAGTTCAAATTAGAATATTCCTATGACAGTAACATCTTTCTTCTAAATCTGAATTCACTAACACTAGAAACAACATGGGACTGAAAAAAACTCAAAAATAGGTGAGTGTGATTTTTGTTTGAGACAATTTTTCCAAATGTAAAAGTTCCATGAGCACACATGATGATTTCTTGAGACGGCACGGTGCCTGGCAATGTAGCGGAAATGTGTGTCTGGCAGCTTTGGGGGTAAGTGATAAACATTTATAAGCAAATAACAGTAACTCTGCTTGGTTTGAACTATTTTCTTTTCCCCCTAAAACTATTCTGAATATTTAAGAGTAAACCCAAGGACTGGAAGGTTGGCTCAGGGATTAAGACCACTGTGTGCTCTTCCAGAGAACCCAGGTTCAGTTTCCTGCACCCACATGGTGGCTCATAACCACCTGTAACTCTGGTTCTAGGGTTCTGGCACCTTGTTATGACCTTCATAGGTACATAGGCACACCAATATACAAATTAATATTTTTTAAAAGCAAATAAAATCCTATATTGTCTGAAACAAAACTTCTAAAGCTCAAAGTTTATATCTTCACAGAATTATTAAAAATATTTTTAACTAAATCCTTTCCTAAAAAGTGTCACCAGAATGCCTTCTTATGTGAGTGGTTGTTTCTGTGCATAGGAAGCAAAACTACTGAACACTGCAGTGTTCATAGGACATTTTGTCCACAGCAGCTCCCAAACTTGAGACCTTCTGAAAGTACAGTCCACTATTTAAAAACGGCAAAGCATTGTTTAAAATTGTAACTTAAAAAATCATCACTTAAAGTCACAATTTGAAATTACAAATAATATGATTTGGTAGCAATGAGCATTTTACTATTTAGAAATTCATGGCACAGCAAGCAGATGAAAGGCATGCTGGCTGCACTTTGAGAAGTAATGGTTAAAACTCTTTGTGGACTTGGATTATAGAAAAATGATCTGCCATAAATGGAACAGTAAGAAGGAAGGCTAATAGGAATTTCATTTATAGCACGTAAGTAAAACATGGCTCTTTGAAAAAATGAAGGTAAGGTTTCTTCTGGAATCCTGAATTGAAAACAATACATGGTACAATTCAGCTGTATTTGGTTTAAATGGGCTTACTGGGAAATGTTATCATGTTTACTGTTTTCTACAGAGAAAATATTTTCAAGTTTATCAAATAACTCAGTGAACTTTGGTATTATGGCCCTTTTTTTTTGGGGGGGGTAAGCTATCTGTGTAGTTGTTTCTCTGCAGTTGTACATAAAATGTTTTCACATTAAAATGAGTTCATGTATAAAGTACTGCAGTATGCTATAATAAAGTATAAAAAAACATTGCAGAGGTTTTCTTGGCAGAGGAGGGGAGGGGGGGATGGGAAAAGAAGCCAAAACACAATGACTGTTCCAAAATTTCTATCCATGGTTTACAACAGAATACAAAACCACTTGCGAAAACATGAATCACAAAATTGGTATATGAAGGACAAGTCATTAATTTAGCACTTATATCGTTGACACCCTACACCAAACATTATTATCAGCTACAGAATCTCCAGCATATCTCTACTGTTGAAAACTGACAACTTTATTACACGAAAGCACCAGCCGGTGAAGGGTCCGCTGTTAGGTAGACAGTACTGCAAGAGTTAGGCTGTACGGACACTACCTCAGTCTGAGGGTTTATGCGTTGCCGTTTTGTTTGTTTCTTGTTTTGAACTTAACCAAGAACCAATGACTAAACCAAACTTGGTGGCATATAACTGCAACACCAGTACTTGAGAGGCTGAGACAGGGGACTGCCCTGAGTTTGAGGCCAGCCTTGGCTACAGAATCACAAAATGTGTATGATCACATCTGAATCTTTAGAATTAAGAGCATGGAGTATAATGGAAAAAAAAAACCTATTTTTAAATTACACTGGAGTGGTTAGGAAAGGTCATTGGTAAACATCAGGAGGGAATCTGACCATTCCTCCTCTATGAACAGAGAAGAGGGTAGAAATCCTGAGGACCATCCCTTTTTGAAGTGTTACTTTTCTTTAGAGTGCTCAAGATGTGACCTAATATGAGAAAAAGTTGCTGTAATTGATGAAATGGACACAAACCCTAAAGCTAAAAATAATGAGGAACAGTAACTTAGGAAAAGCTCACGGAAGAAACAATGGGCTCATGTCTTGCCATGCAGTGGGAAGTTGAAATCAGCTAAGTAACTCTATCTATGGGTTACAGGATCACATTTTGAATAGTAGATAATTTACTTTCCTTCTTGCTAGCAACAAGGAATGCTATGATATACTACAGAATGGTACACGCCAAAGCAACTGCAATTTTCCTTCCAGGTAGGAAGAAAAAAAAATGGAATGAATTCTACATAACTATCTCTCTCATCTAGAAAGCCTAAAATATTTTGTTTCTTTATAGCCAATCCACAATCCTACACCAAGAATATTGTTTCAAATCCATTTAGAAATATACAATGAGAAATAATGAAATAATCTACTAAATTAAGCTGGATTAGATAATAGAACATTTAGAAAATAGAGGAACACCCATTCCTCTGTCCGAGACCTGCAGATACTGACACGCACAGTTTCCTGCCTTCCACAAATCTGCATGTGCTTACCTGCTGTAAACTAGAGTGGATTGCTTTGTACCTCACTTTTTGCTTGTGGAACACTGTCGTTTGCTTAGTTAAAATATTGAGAAAACATATTTCAAGTGTCTTTCAGCCATTTGAGATTTTTCTCTTGAGTATTCTCTGTCTAGTTCTGTACCCCATTTTTTAATTGGGTTATTTGGAATTTTGATGTCCAATTTCTTGAGTTCTTTATATATTTTGCAAATCAGTCCTCTGTCCGATGTGGGGCTGGTGAAGATCTTTTCCCATTCAGTAGGCTGCCTTTTTGTCTTATTGACTGCGTCCTTTGCTTTACAGAAGCTTCTTAGTTTCAGGAGGTCCCATTTATTTATTGTTGCTCTCAGTGTCTGTTCTACTGGTTTTATATTTAGGAAGTGGTCTCCTGTGCCCATGCACTGAAGGCTACTTCCCACTTTCTCTTCTATCAGGTTCAGTGTGGTGGGGTTTATAGTAAGATCCTTAATCCATTTGGTCTTGAGTTTTGTACATGGGGATAGATAAGGATCTATTTTCATTCTTTTACATGCTGACACCTAGTTATGCCAGCACCATTTGCTGAAGATGCTTTCTTTTTTTCCATTGTATAATTTTAGCTTTTTTTGCACATCAAAACAGCTCTGAGATACCATCTTGCACCAGTCAGAATGGCTAAGATAAAAAACACCAATGATAGCTTATGCTGAAGAGGATGTGGAGTAAAAGGAACACACCTCCAATGCTGGTGGGCATGCAAACTTGTACAACCACTTTGGAAATCAGTATGACGGTTTCTCAGAAAATTGGGAATCAACCTACCTCAGGACCCAGTAATACCACTCTTGGGCATATACCCAAAAAATGCTCAGTCATACTACAAGGACATGTATTCAAATATGTTCATAGCATTATTTGTAATATCTAGAACCTGGAAACAACCTAGATGCCCCTCAACTGAAGAATGGATAAAGAAAATGTGGCACATTTACACATTAGAGTACTACTCAGCAGTAAAAAACAATGACATCTTGAAATTATATGCAAATGGATGCAACTAGAAAAAACCATCCTGAGTGAGGTAACCCAGACCCCAAAAGACGAACATGGTATGTTCTCACTCATAAGTGGATAATAGCTGTAAAGCAAGGGATATTGAGCCTATAGTTCATGATCCTAGAGAAGATAAGTAACAAGGTGAACCCTAAGAAAAACATATAGATCCTCTTGGAGAAGGGAAATAGACAAGCTTGCCTGACAAAATTGGGAGCATGGAGGTGAGGGGAATAGGGAGGGTGGAAGGGGAAGATGAGGGGAGAAAGGGAGGGGGAGAACTTGAGGAAACGAGATTGTCGAGATGGAGGAAGGACAGAGATGAGAGCAAGGAAAAAGATATTCTGATTGAGGGAGCCATTATGGGACTAGCAAGAAACCTGGCACTAGAAAAATTTCCAGGAAATCCACAAGGATGACCCCAGATAAGACCCTAAGTAATAGAGGAGAGGGTGCCTGAATTGACCTTGCCCTGTACTCAGACTAATGAATACCTTAAATATCATCATAGAACTTTCATCTAACAACTGATGGAAACAGAGGCAAAGACCTGCAGCAGAGCACTTGGCTGAGCTCCCAAAGTCCAGTTGAAGAGTGGAAGGAATGAGAATATGAGCAAAGAGGTCAAGATCATGATCAGTTCACCCACTGAAACAGTGTGCCTGAGCTCATAGGAGCTCACCAACTCCAGCTGGACTGGGAAGAAAAGAGCATAGGTCCATACTAGTCCCTCTGAATATGGGTGACAGTTGTATGGCTGGGGCAGACTGCGGGGTCACTGGCAGTGACACCAGGATTTATCCCTACTGCGTGTACTAGTTTTTTTTGGAACCTATTCTCTTTGGATGGATACCTTGCTCAGCCTAGATATAGCAGGGAGGGCCCTGGACCTTCCCCAAAGCAATGTGCCTTACTCTCTCTGAGGAGTGAATGAGGGGTGGGGAAGGCGGTAGGTGGAAGGCATGGGAGGAGGGGAGGGAGTGAGAACTGGGATTAGTATGTAAAATGAAAAAAATACTTTGTTTTCTTTTTTAAAAACATAATAAAAATATTGAGAAAACTTATGTCAATAATAATAATAATAATAATAATTAATAATAATAATCTCATCTGTCCAGGGTTTCCAGCCCAAGCTGGCCTTGAATTCCCTAGGTACCTGGGGGTGACATCAAACTTCTGATCCTCCTAACTCTAACATCCAAGTGCTAAGATTACAGACATGCAGTACTATGTATGGTTTCTATGATGCTGGGGAGCAAACCCAGGGCCTCATCAATACTAAAGATAAACACTCCTTTCTCAAATCACATGATTCTAAGGGATTCAGCTACAGTTTAATCTTTGTCCAGGTCATATTTTGCCTTGATTCTTTTCACCATTCTAAGTATTTTATACCTTCAGTTGAATTTCCTTAAGTTAAATTCTTATAAGAGTAAAGAAATCCAGTGAATCAGTTTAGAATTTTTTTTATGTACTATAATGGTACTTTTTCTTGTTTCTTTCAGACTGGTTCTTCCTACTTAACCCAGGTTCACCTTGAACTCACTCTCTTCCTGCCTCTGCCTCCTGTGTGCTGGAATTATATGTACATGCAATGATGCCCTGCATTAAAAACAAAACAAAACATGCATTGTTAAGCTGCCTCTCTACCAACCCAGAAAAGCAGTGAGAGCATGAGTGCATACAGACCTTTGCCCACACTGGCTTCTGATAGCAACAACCAAAGTCTATTGAACTTTCAGTTAATGAAATTGCCTCATTTTTTACTTTTATGTTTTTATTTTGGGGTGTTTGCCTTCTCTTGTAAAGAAAATAATCAGATCATTCAGAATTTAATTGATTAAGGATATGTCATCTTCAATTTTAAAATATTTCAAGTCTGATGGTAAATCTCTAATGCTTAGGGCCCTTACTATTGATATGAACAGATGGTACTAATATTTTTATTATTATTTGAAGCGCATGGGACCTTGAAAGTAAAATGACTAGACAACTAAGTCTCTATCTAAAAATGATACTATGCATTAATTACCTCTCCCAAGAACCTCTTAAAATGAGAGTAATGTCATTTGTTTTTATTCTTTGAAGATTATGGTTTCAAAGGCAATCTATCCAAGGGTGGAGAACAGATGTGCAAGGGATGGACTTCTGAGATTTCTTAAACAGTAGGAACAGCTAGGGAACCTAACTAGCAACATCAGAAGATTGATCAAGAGTTTGATTAGAACATTTGCAGGTTTCTTCTTATAGAAATAATAGGCTAGGTTATAGGCGTCCAATTCTTATGTGAAAAATTATAGTGCTGAGTAAAATATCTATAGTTATCCTTAAAAATACCTGTGTTGAATAAAATATGTATATTTACCCTTAAAAGTACCCATGAGCAGACAAAGAATTATGCTATATCTGAGAGAAAGAAAGCACTCCAACCACACAGAAATACTTTTAAGTCTAGTCAAATATGAGTTTCAAATTAAAGAATAGAAAACTTACTTGAAAAATGGACACTTTGTACTACCCCAGATAAACAAGATAATACAATATAAATACTTTATAAAGTAGGAATTCTAAATGGCTAGCAAACAAGTGAAAAAGTTATTCAGCTTCGTTAGTAACTATGCAGTTTCAAATTTAAGCCACAATGAAAATCCATTACATACCTAGTACCTTGGTAGAAATGAAACATTTGACAGTAAGAAGGAATGAAGTTTAAAGGGTACATTTAGTTTTGGAGACAATTTGGCCTTACCTTGTCAAGTCTGGTGACCCAGCAACTCTATCAATGGATGAGTAGCCATAAACAAACAAAAACAAGCAAGCATACAACAAAACATATAAAGATGTTGGTAGTTGCACTTTCACTGTAAACTCAAGCTGTAAAGTAGTCAAATGCTCACAGCTGTGTACTAAACAGCTGTCTAACCATCTGTATATCCTGCCTCTGACATACCATTCTCATATAAGAAACCACAACAGTTCACAGTGTTGAGACAAAGAAAATACAAAATGACATTGTTTCATAAGAATTCACATACAACTCTTCTATCTATATGAAATCCCCAAACAAAGGTTTAAGTACAACATATAGGGTAGCTAAAAAGCAAGAAAAATAAGTACCCTACTTGTTAGGGTGGTGATTATTTATTGTCGATATTATTTTAAGATGAGTTGCATTTGTTTATGCTGTGGAACATTTGTTTAATGATGCAAAGATGTGTTGCATTCTTTTATGTTGCATTTGTTTAACTCTGTGAAGCTGTGTTACTGTATCTGTCTAAAAAAATGGATTGATCTAATGAAGAGTTGAATAGCCAATAGCAAGGCAGGAGAAAGGATAGGCGGGCTGCCAGGTGGTTAATATACACATAGGAGGTAAAAGAGAGAAGCAAAAAAGAGATCAAGGAGCAAGAGAACAAAGAGAGGATAACACTAGGGGCCAGCCACTCAGCCATGGAGTAAGAATGAAAGCAAGATATACAGAAGAAAGAAAAGGTATAAGCCCAGAGGCAAAAGATAGATGGGATAATTTAAACTAAGAAAACCTGGCTAGAAACAAGCCTAGCTAAGGCTGGGCATTCATAAAAAAGAATAAGCCTCCATGTGTGACTTATTTGGGCTCTGGGTGGCAGCCCCCCCTCCAAGAGTAATGAACCAAAAGAGTAAAAACTAAACCACAGTTAATTTCCATAGCATAAGAGCAATTGTGATGATAATCTTGTATAGTCACTCTGGAATCCTCCAAGGTGTTGGTAGTGTTCTAGTTCTTGCCCTAGCTAGTAATTACAAAACTGCAAGCTTTATAACTATTGTTATATGTAACTATGTTTTGGCTCATAGAACTTTTAAAATATAATTTATTTTTTTTCCATGACATTTATTGAGCTCTACATTTTTCTCTGCTCCCCTCCCTGCCACTCCCCTCCCTCCTTCAACCCTCCCCCAAGGTCCCTATGCTCCCAATTTATTCAGGAGATATCGTCTTTTTATACTTTCTACGTCCCATGTAGATTAGATCTATGTAAGTCTCTCTTAGTGTCCGTATTGTTTTCTAAGTTCTCTGGGATTGTGGTTTGCAGGCTGGTTTTCTTTGCCTTATGTTTAAAAACCACCTATGAGT
>PVIU01018290.1:0-30479 GCA_004026605.1 Ondatra zibethicus
AGGGAGGGAGGGAGGGAGAAAGGGGGGCTTTGCTGTGGAGGCTGGTGGTGGGTAGCAAGAGTTGTGTCTGATGGGAAGAGAGCTCTGGTGTTAGAAACGTTAAGAGAGGCATGCACTGCTTTGCTGTGTTCAGAATGGGGAGTCAGTTCATGTCTATGACTGTGCTCTGTCCTGGGAGTGGTGAGGGTATGAGATGCACCTAATCTGATAGAAGACGGAAGAGCTTGGAGAGAAAGGGACAAAATAAATGAAGACTTTTAGTTTCTTAGTACTAGTTATTGATTCTGGGACACATTCTTTGTGCCTTTTATGGCCCATTAAGTCTCACTCAAGGCCTTTATCCCGTGTCATAACTGCTAAGGGGTAAACTCATTCACTGCTGCTCAGACCAGGGTTAAATCATATATCCCCTTCCTTGTATCACCCTAAGATACTGTGGCAGTCTGTAAGAGACCCCTTGCGGAAAGTGCAATGGCACAGAATGATGTCATCTCTGCATCAGCCACGCACGCTGGGCTTTATCCAACAAGCAACATGCACATGTTACTTCATAGGAAAGGGCAGCCTGAGGGATCAATGAAAGGACAGTCCCTAAAGCCTTTACACACACAGGCACACGCACACACACACACGCACACACGCACACACGCGCACACACACACACGCACACACGCACACACACGCACACACGCACACAGAGATGGCAACAAAGAGTGAATCCTGGCAAGCTCATGTTGGACTCTATCTTAGCGATGCTAGAATTGAGAACAACAAAGTAATAGTTCTGAGCCTCAAAGTTTGCACCTTATGAGAATACAAAGTTCAATAATATTTGTCCTGCTGGGTTTCACAAGATTAGTAACAATTTGTCTAACACACTTAGCTTTTGATAGCACCAAAATGTGTCATTAGCAATCAGAAGAAACCAAACCAGGATAAGCACACAAAAAAGTGCCTGCATGCAAATAAAAAGACAGTGTGTCACCGAGACTGTTTCTGTTCTGACCTTTGTTGTGTGACTTCATCTTCAAGTGTGAGGGTCCTTGGAAGACATCCAGGTGCAATATCCCTATTGTCATCAGCCCCAGAATGAGGGGAGTCGTTCTTTCTGAGGCCCGCGCATGTGGCAGCTCCCAGGCTAACTTACTGAACCATGTAGTTATTTTTATTGTCCTTTCCACGTAAAAATGATAGACTAGTTTGTAAACCCCTGCCCTGTGTGTAGAGGGTGGCTCTTTTTCCTGAATTAGACATTGGCCAGAAGTGTGGAAACATGCCAATCAACAAGTCTTGAGCCATAGTTAATATAAGCCAAATGTAATATAACTTTGAGTAGGTCTAGTGCCCCACAACACTGCAGATTAGTGCCAGGGTCAACAACAGGGAGCAAAGAGAGAAAGAGAAGGAAAGAAAGGGAAGGAGAAAAAGACAGACACAGAAAGATGGTCGGGAGGAGGAACGGGTGAGAGCAAAGAGCAAGCCCAGGCACTGTGTCTAGGCTTGATACTGCCTCTTGAAAACCATGATGTAATTCTGTGAGATGATCCCCACATACCATTTTTAAGTTTCACCAGTCTCTGTGTGATTCCGATTGGTCCACAAAGTAGAGAGTTGTACTCTAAGCACATTCAGACCTCTGATAAAAATGGACATTATCACCAAAGTCAGAAGTAACATCTCGCTTAACCTACATGTACTAAAAATGGATGAGGTCTTCTTCCCCAAAACAAAGAGGAGGGTCAGATATTAAAAGTCATCAGGGAAGAAGCCTCAGTGTCAAACATGGAAGCCAGAAACTATATAGTAAAGCCTGCAAAAGCCATCTACTTAGTCCTCAACTTACTACAATTATTGCAAATCTTGTCACAATTTCAATCCCTACCAAGGAAGGTCCTGACTCTTTCATGTATATAGTTTCAAACATTTTAATGGTTCTTTAGTATTTGAATTCTCATCCTTTTATGTTGAGGAAGAAATAAAATCAGAAGTGTTAAATGAAATCTGGAGCTATTATTTGAGAAAGAAGTCATGGGATGGGGGGAGGAGGTGGAGAAGGAGAAGCCAGCGAAATGTCACTAAAACCCCTGCAGATCTTTGTAGAGGACACAGACACTATGCCTGAGGCTTCCTTAGGAGTGCCTGGCTGCCACTGGTCCTCTCCCAGCAGGAAGAGAGCACAATTTATGGAGCTGCATTAGAGAGGCATAGCTAATGATAGAATTCTGTGTCCCTGAGGCTGAGCTGTGTTAGGGAGAGGCCCCAGGAAAGCCTGTAGTCTTTGCAGGGCTGTAGGCTTCAGGAATTTCCACTCATCATTCCACACACAGCTCAAGTCTTCTTGGGAGTGCAATGAAGCTCGGCTTCTGTACATAAGTCTTGGTGCCAGTACTGCATAATTATCAGGAATATCCATCTTTGTTCTGCCACCCAAAATGTTGTGGTTCAATCATCAGGCAACCCCACTGCAGCTTCGGGTTTTCATGGGTCGGGAACAAAACATCTAGGTACCCTCAGGTACAAGGCTAAGCACTCCTGTGAACCTTTTCAGCGGCTTTGGTTCTCACAGGATAAGCAATCTACATTTCCTGCTTCTCTCTGAGCTTGGCTCTCCGTGCTGCAGTCACGCCGTAGCAGCCATGAAGGCTAGAGTGTGAGCAAAATAGTCTGCAGATCAGTGTTACACCTGTTGGCTTGCCAGGCATGTGGGCAACAACTCCAGTGGCTTGCATTCACTACAGGTGTACGTTCATCTATAGAAGGCATTAGTAACGAGGTTTTCTGGGCATCGATTAAGGAACACTGCCTATAATGAATAGCTCTTGCCTGGGAACAGTAATAAGTAATAAGAGCTCCTGAATTTTAAAACTATTTTATACCTACAGATAGTTTTTAGAAAGTATCTTATTGTGAAATAATGATGAAGTTTATTTTTCCTTCTTTGAAATGAACACATCAGTGTTTATTTTTACATCGTTGGGAGGCAAGTCAACCTTAAGCAATCTGGTAAAGCCTGTATAATCTCTCCCTGTCTCTTTAAAGATAAACAATAAAAATGAATAAGGTATCAGAGAGGCTTCATCCAGCAACAGATGGGACAGATGGGACAGATGCAGACCCACAGCCACACATTAGGTGGAGCTCAGAGAATCCTGCAGAAGAGGGGAGGAAGGACTACAGGAGTCAGAGGGGTCAAGGACATCACAAGAAAACCCACAGAACCAACTAACCTGGGCTCATAGGGGCTCACAGAGACTGAACCTACAACCAGGGAGCCTACATATAGGCACTCTGCATATATCTTACAGTTGTATAGCTTGGCCCTCTTACGGAATTCCTAACAGTGGGAGAAGGGGCTGTCTCTGACTCTTTGGGGACCCTACTCCTCATATTGGGTCACCTTGACCAGCCTTAATCCATGGGGAGGTGTTAGTCCTACTAAACTTTGATATGCCATGTTTTGTTGATATCCATGGGAGAACAGGAGGAGAAATGGACTGGGGGGATGGGAACAGAGGGGTGAGGGAAAGGGTTGGGGTAGAGGTGGGGGGAAGTATGGAGGGATATCAAGTAAATAAACAAACAAATAAATAAACAAATAACAAAAATGTATATACAGGGTAAAGAAGACATGATCAATATAAGATTGTATTAGCCCAATTCCCAAGCCTACCGGTTCCATGAATGTGGTTTAAGAACCTAAGACTATGTAATCTCCCTATAAATATTTTATTTAAGGGCAGGTTCAAAGCTTTTTTGCCATAGATGTGGGAGATAGTTTCTTTTTTTAAGATTTATTTATTTATTATGTATTTATTATCTTCTGTCTGTCTGTATGCTTGCTGGCCAGAAAAGGGCACCAGATCTCATTACAGATGGCTGTGAGCCACTATGTGGTGGCTGGGAACTGAACTCAGGACCTCTGGAAGAGCAGTCAGTGCTCTTAACCTCTGAGCCATCTCTTCAGCCCAGGAGATAGTTTCTTGCAAAGGAAACAAAACCAGCTACCTGTAGGGTGAGCAGGTGATGGGCTTGTGTGGGTGTGGGTGGGTGAGTGAATGGCAGACTCAAGAACTACCCTGTCTGAGTGCAAGGAGGAACAGCTCCCCACTTGGGGATGTGGGCCCTGTGTTATCACATTCTCTCTCTTTAAGAGACAGTATTTGAATTGTTTATATGATGTATCCATCTTGTTAGTATTGGTTGGACAAAAGTAATGATGATAATTAACGTTATTTGATACTCCAGGACAGGCCTCACCCAGGAGTGTCAGCCAATGCAAACTGGACTCGATGGGTTGAAGAGTGAAGAGGGAGGAAAGGAGGGGGGAGGGAGGCACAGAGACAGAGGTGAAGGTAGGGAGCGGGTATTTGGGAAAAGTCTGGAGGAGGGGAAGGATACGATCCAAACACGCCATATGAAATTATCAAAGAATTAATAAAAACTGCTTTGAAAAAGAAAAATTAAATAATCAACTGTTTGGGACAAAGAAAGAGTCTCTAGCAGCTTTGTCTGGAAAGACACAGGAAGGCAGACGACCCCAGTCACTTACATTTTAACACCTTTCCCTATGCATATTTCTTACATTTATTTTCACAGCATGAGATTTAAATTGGATTCCACAGTCTCCTACAGTGTTAGCACAGCACAATAGGAGAGCCAGCAGCTTGGGGAAGGCCTTAAGCCTTTCAATATCTACGTAAACCCGACTTCCCTGTGCTAGGTAATATCCAGGTTGGTAAGAACACAAAGAAGGAAACACTGTCTTTGTTTTCAGAGCTCACAGACGTGGAAAGAACTCTATCAGAAGTTTACAATACCGTGTATTAAATAAAGCCTATCGCAGAGATATGTAAAAAGGACAAGGGGAGGAGGAGGAGGAATGTTTTCCTCCTCCCAGGAGATGGAGAGGGATTCTAGAGGAGAGATCTCCTCTAATGCAGCTTTATACAGTGAGGTTCAGTTTGTTAACCATGTAATAAGGCATGCTGAGTAATTCAATTTTTCATTCTAGCAGAAATAGGCAGGTATTAAAGAGTTATGCACAGGGAAGCAATATGGTCAGACCGTTTTTTTTTATGTTTTTATTAGTATACTGGCAGCAGTGAGACATAAGAGCTGCAGGAGGCAGGGCACACAGTGAAGAGCCACAAGACAATGATTTAAGTAATTCAGCCCATTAAGAAGCAGCAAGGACATGAAGTAAGTCTACTTGGCTGGAAAGATAATGTTATGGCTAAAGAGGCACCATTATATGCCAGGCATCCATGTGGATACCCACCAGCCATTTGTCTCTGACCCCAGTCCCTGAAAGATAAGTTCCCAGTAATCCTGACTCAGTGACCTCCCCCCACCCCAAAAGTGTACAGTGTGATTACCAACTTGTTATGTTATGACTAACTGCGTTTTTTTGTTTTTTGGGGTTTTTTTTTTTTGCCTCTGTAACTTGCTTATGCATTCTGAGTTGCCTTAACCACTTAACCTGGCAGAACAGAACAATTTTTGCTTGCTTGCCTAGATATTGAAGGTCTTCATGTGATTCCCCTTCCCCCTTTCAGGAGTCCTTTTCCATACCCCTTCTTCATAGCAATCTTTAATTTGGCTCAGAGATTATTTATCCTGATACCAACTAATCAATAAATCTTTGACTACAATTGGATTGAGTCTATGGTCTTTCCCCAAGGGTCACAAACTCCATAGCAATAGCTAGAGGACAGACATTAAGGACTTGGCTTATGGAAGGAGGGGAAGGTGGCAGGAGAGAGGAGAGAGTTCAGAATACCGAGCAGGACTCACTTAAGAGAATTCTGAGTGCAAGAGCAAGCAGGTGACTCTGGAGCCTGAGATCAATTGTCCTTTCGCCCTTACATTCTGGGTGGATTCAGGCAACTCACATGCCCACTCTAAACCTCTTTTTGGTATATGTGCCGAGCGATCTTGTGCCAATGGTGGGCGTTTGTGCCTACAAGTTCCTTTTATTGTTACTGTAATTCTGGTTGGGGTAGTGATATTATCTGGTGGGTTTGTTTTCGAAGACCAAGTGTTCTGTTTGTTGTGCTTTCAGACCGGTACTATAGGGACAGGGTGAGCGCTCTGGCTTCTGCTGTGCTTTTAGGACAGTCTCGGTTGGTGTACATTAATACATGGCTCTCAGATTGAAAAGCAAGCTTCCATGGCATAGCGATGGTGTTAGAGTCCTATAGGCAGACAAAGCTATCTACAGCATGCCAAGCATGCGGCCAGGGTTTGAGTCTCTAAGACAGGGACGTCTGACAAACATCTCTAAGATGTTTGATAGGAACCAGAGGAGGCACGATCTCCAGAGGTTCATTGGGAGAGAAGGCCAGATAAATAGGAAGGGGAAAAAAAAACAGTTCGCCGCGGAAGAGGAGCCAGGTGTGTGAAGAACATCTATCTCACAGTTAGAAGTCTTGAATTAGGTCACTTAGCACGACTGTGGCGTCACTCCGGACACCTTCCTTATCTTGAGGTCTCCATCATGTGCTTTTCTGGTCACTTCTGCTGTGACTCTACAACCTCAGGGCTGAAGCTTGAACATGGGCCTCATTTGAGGAGAAAGACACTCCGACTTTTCCCAAGAGATGTCTCCTGTTACAAATAACATTGGCCTTGCAAAACGTCTGATGGTTTTGGCAGTATAGAGTATAAAGTGAAACGGTTGAACATGTTGGCTTTGGACTCGAGTCCTGACTCCACCACTTCTCAGGTATGAGGGCTGGGAAATTTACCGTTCTAAGCCTCCATTTCCTCCCATGGCAAGGTCAGTGTCAACTCTGGACTATTTCAAATAGTGAGTCCCTAACAACACATAAGGGGCTGGTAATATTTTACCTTTGAACTCTTCAGAGTAGAAGAGACTGAAAAAGACTGAGAAATGCATTTTTTAAAAGTCCTTTGAAGAAGAGATCGTCTTTTCTTCCAACAGGAAAAGTGTTTACATTCTCCTTAGCAGTGTAATTGTCCTTTTCCAGGAGACCTAGCAGCCTGACCCATACTTCTCATGGTACCAGGGCTGAGTAAGCTGGTTCTCTTCACCAGCAATGTAACACATGACCCATTAAAGAGAGTCACTCAAAAGCTGAACAAAGCTAACTACCAAAGGCTTGCGCACAAGTCATATCCTAATGATGAGCCCCAAACTAACTACCAAAGGCTTGCACACAAGCCATACCTTAATGGTGAGCCCAAGGAAATTGTATCACATTTCCAAATGTTCTTGGTCACTGGGTGTTTTTCAAAAATAAAAAGACAAGTTACTGCTAAAATCTTATTCTTTTTTCATTTTACATTAAATAGCTGCAAAATCAGTCTCTAGGATATGGTAAAACTATCCAGTCGGGGAGGGAAGTCTCTAAGTTCATCACCTAAGCTGTCAAATCATGTGGTGTTTCATCTGGAATTTAAAATCAAAGACAAGAAAACCTAGAGATGTCCTGACCAGTTATTAACTTTGCATTTTTTAAAGATTACTGTGCTTTGCTGTTGGCAAAATGGTCATTAAAAATACAGCACAGAGTTAAGCAGTAAAATTGGACCCCATAAAGTATGATAGTATTGTGGCTCTTAAAGACCCCCATGCAGATGTTCCTAATCAGACTGAAAACACAAACACACAAACCAGTTTGTTCCAGTTACAGAATAATTTCATTAAAAGCATGCTTATAATTGAAGAGAATAAGTAATACTTAAAGCCAAGGAGGTAGTGAGACTGTATTGAAATGTAATCCCAAGGAGTCTCTGCCAAGAAAACTGTTCCAACGTTTTAAAAGCTGGGAAGCTGAGAAATCAGTTCCTCTCCTGGCTACAGGTAGAAAATTATTACCTGAATTAGCTGAAACCTGTGTGAACATACCTTTAGGGAACACACACACACACACACACACACACACACAAGCACAAAGAACGCCTCTTTTTGAATCTGCTCTGGGAAAGTTAGAAGTCTGATTTCTCACCGTGTACATTTATTATTGAGGCACACTTGCTGCAGGAAATGCGCTGCAGGAGTCAACAGGCACACGCAGCCTGCACAAGCTCCGAGGAGGCAGGATTCTCTTTGCAAATAGTGATCTTGGCCATAAGCCTCCTGTATGTACTAAGAGCTTTGTTCCCTGCTTACAGCAAGTCCCAAGGCTACGGCAGGTAAGTGTGTGGTGCTAATTAGGCTCAAAGGTGATTGTATTCAAAACAGGAACTATTTCATAGCTTATTCGATGGAGGTAGGAAATGAAGCCAGCACAGTGAAGTTATAAGAACTCCTTTTCCCACAATTACCGGTCTTTTACTTTGAGTCAGTATAAACTTTAACATTGCAAAATATGTAACTCCATTCGAGGTTTGGTGCACAATTGCTTAATTCCAAGCCAAAAAAAAAAAAAAAAAAGTCAAGTAATTTAAAAAAGCAATTAGGAAAATCTTACATAGAAACATCAACTCTGCTTATTTTCCTAATGCTAATATCCATTTTATGAAAAGTCTATTTCATTAACTAGACTGTCACGCGTAGATCACGATCCCCATCCAAGAAGCAAAGCAACGTTCATCCAGCATAAAAGAGTAAACTCGAAAGCAGCACTTACCTTGTGTCACCTGCTGAACTGCCAACATGAACCCAGACACAGTGTCTGCCAGCAGGTTTTCCTTCAGACTGTACTGCGGCGCCCATTCCAAAATAGGTAGGCGCCTTCTCCACCACTGTTTAACGTCTTCGCAGTGGGGGGCGTGCATCTTGCCCCACAGCGCGCTTTTCTTTCTCCTCTTTGCTCCCGTCATTTTTCAGATCCCCTCCTGTAGTAGTCAGCTTCTTCAGACAAGGGAGAGAGAGAGAGAGAGAGAAAAAAAAAAAAACCACTGTTGAACACCTCCTTTCAATGCCAGGCTCCAGTTCGTCTGTGGTTTCCAATGTCAAAGCTATTCAGAAAATAGTAAGTGGGAGAGGAAGAGAGGAGAGAGAGGAGAGGAAAAGAGATGGCAGAACCATAAGTGGATGCACTGAGCTGGGTATCTTACTGTGCAGAGTCCAGCTAGTTGTTCTAGATAAAAAATTAGAGACCCAAACCTTGAATTCTTATCTGAGTAAGAAATGGTTCCTGCTAATGGAACACTTTTCTGGTCTTGGAAAAGGAATGGGTCCAGTGGTGAGATGGTTACGGCTCCCTTGCCAGTAATTCCCCTTATATTCACTGTCGTCTTATGTTTTGGGCTGCATTCCCAATGGTTAATGAGGTAGGGCGGGGCGTGTGTTGGAAGTGGGCTGGGCTATGCTAATGAAACCAGGAAGCATCGGGCCAGCCCAGTGTCTCTCTACAAGCTAAAGCTGAGTCTTGGCTGCCTGAGAGATCTGCTATAGGGAGTGTGCTCAGAGAATGCAGCCGTGCTCCTCTGAAGTGTCCATTCTCAACATGGCTAAAATTCGCCAGTTACACAAAAGTCAGAAATATGACAGGGGACTACTTGAATCCTCGTCATTTTATTCTTTGGCACACGAAGTTTTCATTCATACAAAAACATTCAGATAGCCACTGTGCCATCTGAGGGAGGGCTAGCAAGTTCTTATAAACAAACTGAAATTTCATCTCCTGGGCTAAAGAAAGAAGTACCAGAATGAGCAAATATTTGTGGCTAGAGTTTTTCTTCCTGTTTCTGCTCATTCACTTTTCACTGATTGTTTCGCAAAGTTTTAAATTAACATACTTATATCACTGTAAGTAAAATTTATTGAGGGATTTGGTATCATTAAAACTATTGTTTGAAGTGCCACTCGTGTGTGTGTGTGTGTGTGTGTGTGTGTGTGTGTGTGTGTGTGTAATACTATCTTTTGTTGGCATAGCTTTTAGTAGAGTGTTGTCCTTTTAAGAATGAGTTTTACACTTTATAACAGAATAGACTGTCAAAGATTTTATGATATTGTGATTTCCCACCGCCTCCAGGAGAATAAGCTAGCATTATGATCTGAACCATTGGAACTCACCCAAAAAGCCAATAGTAAAACTGTAAAGCCCAAAGAAAAAGAAAGAAAGAAAGAAAGAAAGAAAGAAAGAAAGAAAGAAAGAAAGAAAGAAAGAAAGAAAAGGAAGAGCATGTGTGTGGTTTCCTGCGGTGCTTTGTAACGTGTTTGTCCAGAGGCATCAGATGCTGAGGCTGCTAGAGCGGCAGAGTCAGAGCCGTGGATTCTCTGAAGGACCCGACTATGCTTTCTCCCATTACTTAAAATAAGTGGAAGAGCTACTTTCTTAGCTTCAAAATACAATATCCCTTGCTTTATTTCTACTTGGCAATACTTTTTTCATATTTAATGAGTCCTGAATATATAGAGAAATACACATTTTATATGAATGTATGTCATTTTTTTTCTGTTTTTCCAAATACCTACATCACTTCAGTTTCTAACACTTTAATATATTTCTAACTCAGTAAGTTAAAGGTTTATAGAGAAGGAGTCTTATTAGGACTGAGATGAAGCTCGGTGGTATGGTTTTTGCCTAGCAGGCATGAGGTCCTTGGTGCAATCCCTAGCAAAAGAAAAAGAGGGAGAAGGAGAGAGAAGGAGAAGTCTCATTCAGAAAGGATGCTGCAAATGGTAGCCTTTTAACTTGCTTTTTAATATGCAGGTTCCTCAGAAGACAGATGAAAATCAACACATTGAGGTTGGCTCTCCTTTGCTGTGGAGATATCTCCCTTGGTGGCATATGTTCTACTCAGCACGTATGCACAGTGAACATCTGAAGCTATGTACACACGCATTGTGTATCACTTTCTTGATTAAGATGAACATGAAGTTCTAAAAATAAATCTAGACAATAAATTCAAACCTAGGCTGCAAAACAAATGAGAAGAAAAATCATTGAAAAGTTCATTGAAGTCACCAATCAATAACTACTTTGTGATTTCCACTCTAACTTTCTGCTAAACCCTAGAAACAAATCATTCACCTGAGCAGAACTTCTGTGAGGAAAAGTGAGTAAAAGAATCCATTCAGAACTACCTGTCCTGCATCAGGGCCAGTAACTGTGCTAAGTGATTCCTGTTCTCAAGGGGGTAGATTTGTATGAGAGATTAGTTCTTAGAAGGCTCATCAGACAGGCCCTAAGAGAATAAACCCTTCCAAAAAATCTTTTCTAAAGCTTAAACCTAGTGCTCCGCTTCCATTTTTCCAATCCTGTGTGTAGACACATTCTGTAAAGCCTGCCAAAGCTTCACTCCACAGCATGCTATCAGTCTTGTTTATAATCAGCAATGCCAAACAAAGAAATCTTTATGCAGAATTTCTTCACATGCATGAAACTCTCAAAGTGATTTGGCCAGCCCATAAAGTTCGGTAAGACTAGTAACATTTATTTGAAAGTTCAGTGACCAAGGTAGTTTAAGGTTCTGTAGTGTATACCACCCATATGGGCCATCTCTTCCCTGAATGTCCAGTGAGCACCGATAGACATCGAAAGATTCTCTGATTGTCTTCCACTTCAGATATGGACCAACGGGAAGCTTCTTCCTGAAACACCATTTTGATTACATCATTGACATGTTGAAATTTCTGTCCTATCCAATGTTAAACTCAAACTTATTAACAAAAGCAATGTGAGTCTTCTGTTCCCCACTGCCCCCAACTAGCTTACCATAAGTTCTAACTCAACAGGTACATATAACACAATCACTGTGGAGGAAGAGAGGAGGGGGAGAGGAGCTATTGTCTATATTTTAGGACTTATAGAGATATTTAGTGTAGGAAATAAGAAAAGGTATAACTAACATTCTCCCAGCCAAAAAAAAAATGGATAAATTAATAATGAAGTCACACAGGACGAGCCATATGCT
This sequence comes from Ondatra zibethicus, assembly GCA_004026605.1. Lineage (NCBI taxonomy): Eukaryota > Metazoa > Chordata > Mammalia > Rodentia > Cricetidae > Ondatra > Ondatra zibethicus. The sequence continues at coordinate 11,830 of PVIU01018290.1, forward strand.
CAGGAACAGGGGGATTTCATTATCACTGGGGATAAATTCTTCCCATTCCACCCAGACCCTATTTTCCAGCAAGTAACAGTTCACAGGCTACAACACACAAACATCCATAGTCACGTGATCTTCTTCACATCTTCAAAATATTTAGTAAAACCTACATCTTCCATGAACACTTTCCTGGACCCCCAGCAATCTGGTCATGCACTATGTTTAGTATTCAGGTAGCCTTCAGATATAGAGTTTGAGTCATTTTCGTGATACATTTTTTCTTCCTTCACATCTTTCTTACATGATTTTCTTCTCTCTCACTCATATTAAATTCCTTATGTGTAGGGCTTATTCCTTTTCTCACGATTTTGTAGGAGACACTGTAGACATAGCATCCACTAGATAATTATGCAGGCAGTCGCTCTCCTGGAGTGTCTCAAGGATCACTCAGCCTGTTGCAGTATAATTGCCACGCTGTGCTCTAAGAGAATTGGGATGCAGCATGCGGAGAGAAAACAAGCAGAGGGAGTAGGGAGAAAATAGAGAGAGTGTTTGTCTTCACTTGCTCAACTTCTCCATGCCCTTTCCAGATCTAAGACATGTCCTTGTTTTTAACATAGGTCCTTTTCTTTATATGACAGAATCTGCACTGTGGAATGAGGAAACCCCGGAGAGGATGTGCAGGAGAGAGTGAGATACCACAAGAGAGGTAGCCACCCTCCTGCTGGAGACTTCAGAGAAACACAGTGTTGGCCTTGAGAATGTTCAAAACGATCATGAGTCATACGGGAACTGGGCCAGGCTTGAGCGAGCTCAGAGTCTTTGGGAAGTATGAAGCTGGTTATAGACAGGTTCGCATTTACTGGGTTTTGAGAGACACAAGTAAAGACTGGCATATGACTTTTGGTTTGGGTGTGATGCCTCACATATGCAGGGACCAGGCACCTAAAGCATTGAAATGTATCCAAGTTGAACTAGAAATACAGACTCACAAGCCATGGGTAGCATCTGTTTCTAACTCATATCTACTACACAAAGTTGATCTACAGCATTTCTAATAAAAAAAGACACTGCATAAAAGCTCGACCCGAAGGGGAAAGGGAAAGCCGAGATGCAAGTTTTTCTCTGTTCACCAAACCAAACAACAGGTATTGAGATGCATCCACAAAGAGGGGTCAGCTTTTCTTAAGGCATCTAAACATGGTACCATCTTCTAATCAAGGCAAATTTTTATATAGACCTTAATCCAAATTCAGTTTTAGTTTTTCTAATGACTGAAGTTAACAAGCTTAGAAAAACAGCCTCTTCCTCCTGGACCTGATTATTAGAACATTCTTTCCTAATTGGTGAGCCAAGACCCACTATTTAATATTTCTACTCTGGTCTTCACCCTAACTTCTGTACTATATTACAGACTCTCAGCTTCCAGACTAACTCATTCAGAGCTACAATTTCTGAAAATAGTTCTTTGTTTTCCCGGGAGCTGTTCATTTCCTAAATACCATTAGACATGGAAGTCAATTTCAGTCCTGAATTCCACAATGTTGTCCATAACAAACCAGTCAGCCCAATAGTGAGCTCACCAACAGTGAGTGAGGTTGATCTCAATGATGCGCTTAACTCACTGCCTTTGATTAAACAGAGCTCTCCAAGCTCTTGCTTTGCCCTCATTCTGTGATTTTTATACTATAAGATAATAAGAACTGACAGCCCCAGCGCCGTAGTAAGGAATATATAGCAAGAACACTGGGGTTTTCTGACCACTGGCCTACTTTCAAGCCCAGGGGGAGACCCTATAACACATGTGACATTCTTCTCCAGTCACTGCATGCAAAAAAGACCATGCAGCATATTTACTAGTACCTATACTTTAGAATAAAATTTCCTTAGAAAGAATTGGGGATGGTCAAATAGGATAGATTTTTTATTTTGTCTAAAATGAATTTTAAGGATTCATATCAAGTCAAGGATACTGTCTTCATCAGTCATGAAACTTTGATTCAGAAAAGAAGAAAAGAGAGTGAATTTGGTTCCCCGATTTCATTGACTCTCCCTCTGGATACATAGCCACCACTTTAGTGAATAACAATCACAAAGAAAAGAGAGATTATTTGGAACTTAATATTACTCAGAAAGGGAATCGCTAAAATATTCCATAAGCTTTGTGTTTTTGCATAATGATCAGTCCCCAACATAAATTTCCATCATATAAGAGTGTTTGACTTACTTTTAAGAGAAATTCAAAATCAATATGAACCTTGCCTCATTAGCACATGAACTTGAAATAGCACCTTGTGGCCACCCCTAATTTAAAAGATTCAAACAGTGCAGTAGTCGTGGCTATAGCACTCTGGAAGGCTGTCGTTTAGGTTTTAATACAAAAGGTAGAAAGCAGTACTAAGACCCAGGGCTTGAAATTCTTCTAAAGTCTTCCTTCCGATACGAAGTTTCATCAGAAGACAGGTAAATACACAGAAAGGTGGCTTACAAAGTCGACACTGACCAAATTGTTCTCATATATTTGTCTAACACTAGGTCCCACTATCAAAGGCAAACCTCAAGGTGGGCCTGGTGGTATAGGCTTCTAATCACAATCATGGAGACGCTGAAACATATGAACTACAAGTTCATATCCAGTCTGGACAACTTCTGGAGGCAGACACTTTCTGACAACAGAAAAGGGAAGAGAGCCAGGGATACAGCTGAGCAGTAGACTCTGTGGTTACAATGTGTGAGGCCCTGAATCAATCAATCAATAAAAATGAAAACAGAAAGCTAACGTTCCCGTTTTGACTTTAAATCTTCAAGCCTTTGTACTCTTTGGGTCAAGATAAATGGAAAAGCACAAAGAGCTGGCGTTTGGATAAGAATTTTGATAATTTTGCCAATATTTTTCATTTCTCCAATAAGTCATCAAATTACTATTCTAAAATAGATTTTTGAAAGCACAGAAAAGTTTTGAATAAGCAAATATGTTCTATACTCTTACTGCTAGTTTCAATTTTTATACTGATATCCTGATTTCTTCCATAAAATGTTTTACTTTGCATAGTTTAGGCATGGTGTCCAGTATGAGGAATATATGAGAACATCAGCAACCCCCATCCTCAAAGGTGTGCACCAAAGTGCGCAAGCTACACAAGCTTCACTATCAAGGAAGGGACGCTCCGCGTACCTCCAAGATTTTCATTACTACAAATAACAGTGAGTTTTAAACCCATATTTCTGATTACTTCCTTACAAGTAACTCGCTGAAGTCCCAGTACCAAAGAGCCGTTCTTAATTGTGCCATTTTATTGGCAGCTATTTTTCCTATGATCCAAAGAGGTTTCTCTGGATCAAATTTTACCCAAGCCCAGATCTACAATAAATCCATCTTCCAGCACTGTATGTTGACTTAACATTTCATGATGTCTAGTTTTCTAAACTATGTGATCATTTAGTAAACAGCTCGAGTTCCCATAGTTAGACTTTTCCTGAGACATTTAAATCACAAACTATATTTTTGCTTTTGAGCTTATTTTTACTTGACGGTATCTATTTCATGACTTACAACATAAATCAGACATGAGTTACAAGTAGTGTCCAATTCCCAAACAATACTTAAAACAATAATCAGAAGTTCTCAGCACTCATACTTGTCTACGAAAGCCAGATTGGGTGTCAGTGAGATAAAAGTAATATAAAAAGAGAACATGAATGATTATAGTAGTTATTTAAACATGCAGAGAGAGAGATAGAGACAGAGAGAAAGAGAGAGAGACAGAGAAAGAGAGAGAGACAGAGACAGAGAAAGAGAGGCCGGAAAGATGGTTTCGCAGTCAAGAGAATATGCTGGTCTTTTATTCCCTAGCACACACATGAAGCCTTTCATAATTGCCCTTAACTCCAGCCCCAGAGAATTCAATGCTCTTTCCTGACGTCCACAGGCAGCATCATGCATGTGGTGCACATACCTTATATAGGCACATACACATCTACATAAAATAAAAATGAATGAATGAATGAATAAATAAATAAATAAATAAACTTTAAAAGATAGAAAAGTCCTCAAGCCATTTTAACTCAATAAAAATTCAGTACATTAGGGGACTTTTAGATCTTGAACAAAGAATTTCATTCAGTTCTAGAAACAGCAAATAGGCAAAGCACCAGATTTTTATTTCCCTCATTAATTAGTGGCACGACTGAAATTTACCCTAGAAATTTCAAATGTTTACATTGCATATGGATTGCAATATTCATTGCAATATCCCATATATTACTGGTGGCAAAAATTCATCTGCTCAAGCAATAAATCAACCTACAAGGAATATTGCTGTTTATTCATGTCAAAAGAAACATCTGAAGTGGTGTGCTATGGAGCCAGACAACCAGCTAGCACAACTTTGCCAAGCAAAGCTGGAACTAAATGCCAGCTTCTCAAGGTCTTTGAAAGGAACATTCAGATAAGTGGGCACCAAGGACAATGCCTGGCACAGGGGAGAGGCACTGATAAATTCTAATTGTTAGCTCTCACAAATTTCTTTCACCATTTGCTAAGATAATTTGAATCATGTTTGAGACTTTCGACGGTTTTGAGCTGAGGTTTTAATATGCCTTTAAACATTAATATGTAAAGGTACAATACCTTAAATGTCTCATTTCAAATTATCATTCAATTTGAATGAAGTATTTTCTTCTTCTCCTGAGGTGAACAATCAGACCTAGATTGTAATTTTCTGTAAATCTATCTACTTAGTCCCTGAGTTAATGACAACTCAAATCTATTTCCATCTGTGTCAATGCAGATGAATTTGTTCTTAAACTGGAAAGCTGAAATATATGATGTCAAGATGAATACTAAAGCAATCAATCATTTCAGTAAAAAATTTGCATAAACCTATTAAAGGTGTGTGGCATAGGTATTAGTGGGAGTGCCCATAAGCATGGTGTGAATTTATGCTGATTATTCTAGGAGTTTTAATTTAAACAACAACCTTAGCAGAAATATTCTCCCTCATTTGATCTATAAATCACGTCTAACAAATTGTGATTCTCTGTACAATCTGTGAAAATGACACTTTAGTATACTTTGAGACTAGCGTCAAAATGAGAAAAAATTAATGTGTTCAGTAACCTATTGTTCACAAACCTGTTAATCCTTCTAGATGTCAACAAGGAAGAAATTGATTGAGTATTCCTAATGTATGCTCAAATGAATATTGTTCTTAATATTTCCTATTCCATGATCATTCTCACTACTGGAAGCCATTCCTCTGATAGGCTGCTTTATCAGTTTCCTGGATGATCAGAATGTTTTATAATGCATCAGCTCTTCATGAACTTCTATAGACTAGGAAGCCTGCAAAAACCTCAAGAATGAGGAGATGTTATAATTAGGAAATTTAACACAATTAAGATTTTTAAGAGTCACTAAAACCTCAGGACAAGAGCTCAAAATGTAAACCAACCCTCAAAGAATTGATGTCTGCATGACGCTTACTATATTCTAGTCAGTACACTGAACAGAAAATACCCCAATCCTCAAGAGCGCCATCTGTGAACATGCTGACCCACTCTGCGTAGGAGCGCCATCTGTGAACATGCTGACCCACTCTGCGTATGAGCGCCATCTGTGAACATGCTGACCCACTCTGCGTATGAGGTAAGGAAAGGTCATACGTTCTCCATTCTCACAGGCACAGCCCAATACCAATATGGTGATTGAAGTTTACCAAATGAGTTGTAAGTCCAAGGAGGAATGGCTAACCCCACCATGAGGATGTACCCTTTTGCCAGTCCCATGATGGTCAATTCAGGAAACCGAGATAGGAAAAATGGAATACAATTCTCTTTCTGTTTATCTCCAGGTCTCTGAAGAAATCTATTCCTTCGATTGATCAAACGATCAGATTGAAAACCAAAAGTAGAGAGATTCACAAACAGAGCAGAGACTGAATCACGTGGCGAAATAATCACAATCAAAGAACATTAATGGGGACTGTTGCCCTGCGATTTGGTTTTGATGATACTGTTACGACAGAAATCAGAAATCATGCAGTTACTCACAAGAAGGGATGACAATTCACGATAAACACCATCAAGAGAAACAATATGAAGGGCTTTGATATGGAATGCTTTTAAAAGGGAAGGTTAGGGAAAGGAGATGAGTGATTAAAGCAGCATGGAATTTAACAGCTGAGAAGTTGCTAGGTGACCTTGGGAAAACCAGTTTTACTATAGTAATGGGGAAAGAAAATAGACTGCGTTTAGCTGAAGAGAAATGGGTGCTAAGAAACACAATGACTATTTTTTCCGTAAGTGTAATGAAGCTGGAAGATCTTTAAGACAGAAATCTGTAATTGTTATTTCAGATGTGAAAGAGTGGCAGAGAAAAGAGTAAAAATGCTGAAGTACATGGGTGATGGGCAGAGCAAGCTGCAGAGACAGGAAGAAGTGTAAAGGACAGAGCTAAGACAGCATCCTTTAAGATGCCTGGCAGTATGCTGACACGGGAAAGGAAGGGGAAGTCTCCGGGATAGAGAAGAAAGAGAGCAAACTTTGCTAAACCTCCCAGATGGCTTAGAAAACAAGCTAAGGTGGCATTGTCAGATAATGTAAGAAACATGCCTAGTAAAATTTGAAAAACGCAAGGAATAAGCTTGTGTCAGGAATGTCTAATAAAATGTGGAGATGTATTTACACAAAAACCAAATGCATTCATTGCTCATCTGAAATTCAAATATTTGAACCGAACATGCGGTTTTGAAGTCATTTATCTGAAACACAAATTTAAATGTGTATCCCCAGTATCATTCAGTGAACTGAATCTGAGATACAACTGCAAAGCACAGGTTTTCTCCTAGCCACTGGTATGCTTTGTAACCAGACACCACTTCTATCAGTGATGGGTCATAGTATCAATGAAGGTTTGAATTCCAGTTCTGCCACTTCTTGGCTTTGTGATCTTCAGCAAATTTGTCTGAAAGAACAAAATGAAACCTTTGAAAGGGTACTGGTGCCTCCAACCCTAACTCTTGAAGCAACAGTGTCACCTAGTGGTTGTGAAGCCAATGAGGAGCAACTACAATCACCCCTGAAGGATGCTAGGCTTTATCCACAGAGGACTTGTTGAGTGTAGGTCAGTAGCAATCTCAACAGTGAGCAATAGCTCCCAACGCCTATGGCATCCACTCATTTCATTGTCTCATCAAGGTAACTCATATTCTAGCAACACAGGGGCATAGCGGCTCCTGCATTACCTACAATCCCTTTTCTGTCTAGCTTACTGTTGAAGAAAACTACTTCTGCTACCTGGGAGATTTTAACTATGAAACTAGCCACAGGGACTTCAAATTTTTCCATTTTTACTAACTGTATTATTCTCTAAAAACGCAGAAAGGACAAGAGGGTATGGGAAGAGCCGGAAGCATGACGCTGGAGGTTTTTCTCAATTACCAACTTCAATTTTTCCCTTCTATTTAGGTTGGCAGTTTCTATTTCCTTTCTCACACTGTCAAGAGAAGACTATGTGATTTGGAAGTGGGTGGAATCCAGAACCTAAATTAATATATAAATATTCCAGTAAAAATTTTGCTTGTGTTAATTTAAGACCAATGTCTACTCTCAGCATTATATTGTGACTCCTGTCCTGAAGGCATGTCAATGAAAAGAGAAATTTTGTGTTTTAAAAAAAATAAATTAGGCAGAGTTTTTGTATGTCTAGAAATACAAATAGTGGTTAGCGATGCCAAGGAGCCTCTGGGGAAGGCTGTGCTTAGGCTCAACTTAGATGGATTCCTTCCATGAGAATATTCTAGATGAGAATCCCATGGGCTAGTGATCAACAGACAGTTAAGTAAACTTTGCATTGAAACTGGTAATATATCAACTCTGATATGGCTTGAGACTGATTAATCAATGACTAGTAGAAGTATTTCCTGAGTTTGCTTTTAAGAAATATAAATACATCAAAAACGGGCGAGGAACATTCCTTTTAAAGGGCCAGTCTTTTAAGTACGTTTCTAAATTCTCAATGATTTTCAATTGCCACATATTTCTGTGTCCCACAGTCCTTTTGTGCTTTTATTTTCCATCCCAGACTCCCCTTCGCCCAAACCGTCCATAAGTTTCCCACAGGTGACACTGTTTTGTAATGTCCCTAGGCTGCTGGGAATTTCAAGGTCCCTCCTGACAGGAATGAATGAGGAGGTGAACAGGCACAGTTTACTAGAAAAGCCATGCAAGCATTTAAATCAGACCTCCATATGAGCAAGGATATAGTTCCAAGAACCCTTCTCCCCATCTCTTGAAGGCCTCCTTTCCTCTCAGTGTCCACATTTAAGGCTTAAGGAACTCCTGTAAGACGAGAGGCAGGAAATGTTGATACAATCCCTCCATATGGAAGCCCCAGGACCCTCGAATGCAGCCAGTGCTCTTAGTGCCCAAAGGAGCTGTGAGAAACCAGGTCGTAGGCGCATGCCGTGTGCAAGGCATCAGTGAACACCATGAGAAGAACTAATGCTTAAGAACACGCACTACTAGGCAGCGCCTCTTGAGCTTGCCTATGAAAATAATCAGAGCGAGCTTCAGGTTGAATATATCTGGGGGGAGGAGGGGACTGAGAAGTGGCAAGATGGCTGCTTAGCAATGTCGGCACGCCTAGTCACTGAGCGGAAGGCTGCTTTCAAGCATGATCATTTCCCAGCTGAAAAAATAAAACAGACTTCTCATTCAGGTTTGGCTGTTTCATTGAAAAGCATTCAACATTTCAAAACTTAATGTTTCTGTTCTCTCGTGGGGCTTGAGAATGCTCAAGGTGTTTAATGAATCTGAAAAGGGAGTGAAAGTGGGTGCCCATCACTTACAGATCTGCGTAGCTCTTGCACAGAGCAAAACAGCGAGGTTACAGAATGTTCGGACACACAAGGACACATGGACACAGAGAGGGCCCTAGCACAGAAGCCCATCAATCAGTGAAGCTTTTAAAAATCCATCCTAAAAATAGTGCGCTTGACACTTTGAGCGACCATTTCAAAGGAAAGTTTGCCTCATAACCATCAGGTCTCATGAAAGCATATGAAGTCATGGTGTTCGTGAGCTCCAAAAGAAAATTCTGTGTGAGTTAGTTGTCATTTTTTTGGAGAGAAAGAACAATTACGAGAACTTTTGGAGAACTGCAGATTGTATTAAAGGAGACAAAATTAAAGTAGGTTAAACGTGAAAGAAAATCCAAAAGCCACAGCAAATCATCATTAAACCCATTCTCATTGTATGATTTTTTTCATGTATTTAAATAAGAAGTTGTTTGTAAAAATTTATCCTTGACTGATGGAAAAGGGAAGAGCTGGAGGATGGAGGACGGCAAGCTCTTTGGAAAGACTGGACACCGTAGCAGTACTTCTCAGACGATGGTGGGACAAAGAGCTGTAGTGCTCTGGGAACTCATTACATCCCAGTATGCCAAATGGGAGGTTTTTGCTTTGCTACCGGCGTGTGCTGTGATTCGGGGTAAGTTGCTTTGCCTTTGAGAATTCCAGGAACACATTACCAGAAAGGGGGAAAGACCAAGGGTTTCAGGGTGCTCAACCCCATGCCCCAAGGGGGAGCTGCCTACGATCCTTTCACACTCTCTCATCAACCATTTCCCCTGGACAATTCCTGTTCTCCCTTCTGGGCTCATCTCATGTTGATTTATTGCAAGAAGCATTTTGATGAATCCTAACAAGGCTGAAATGAATTAGCCTCTGTTTGATGGTTTCTTCTTCATTAGAGTCCCTCCAGGATACCAAAAGAATAATTTTTAATTAAATAAAATCAGGCCAGACTGAGGAAATAGCTTGCAAACCCCAGGTCCTCTCCACCAACTTGGACTCATTCACAATATACTTCAGTTCCTCCCTGAGAACACGAAGCAGCATTCTTGGCCTAGAACTGCCAAGCCGTAATTTGCTGGTAATGACCGGTTTTCTTGGAATCACACAACTAAAGAGTCCCAGGAGATCACCTCATTCAATCATGAGTATTCTCTAAATGATTTTTTCCTTTAAAAAATGAACATTTCATTCAGAATGAAGCTTCTCTGGGAGTCTTCTGGCACAGGAGTGCCTGCATCTCTCATGTACTGCTTAGAGACACGTGCATGTCTCGTCAGCAGACACATGCTTCACAGGACAGACTAACGAAGCATGTCTGCCAGTGTCTTCACTGGCTCTTCCAGGCTCTTGCTTCCTCAAGCATGCTGGCTCTCTGTGCTCCTCCATTTCTTTTCTTTCCTTTTCTTTCTTTCTTTCTTTTTAATTTTATTTTTTATTTGTTGTTGTTGGTTTTGGGGGGGTTGTTTTGTTTTTTTTGTTTGTTTGCTTTTCGAGACAGGGTCTCTTCAAGCATTTTGGTACCTGGAACTAGCTCTGTAGACCAGGCTAGCCTTGAACTCACTGAGATCCGCCTGCCTCTGCCTCCCAAGTGCTGGGATAAAAGGCATGTGCCACCACCGGTGGCTCAGCTTACCTTGGTTTGTTTAATGATTCTCAAGATTAGTAAAACATGTTCAACCAAAATTAATGATCACATGATATGTGCCTAGAAAATTCAACACGTCGAGCAGAAAGGATGGTATGACATCATGAAAAAGAACATTTGAAACAATGAATAACCTCTTTTGTGAAAAAGTAGTTTTCAACCAATGTAAAATACCTGTTGTCTATTTCATAACAAACTGAGTTGACATAAATAACTATCCCAAGAGTTAATGAATCCTAACTCTAGCTGCTAAAACAAACTGTCATATTCAAGAAACTAAAAAATATATTGTGAACACATTTATTTGATTAGAATAATTAGCCCCTAAAATGCACATATTAAAAGCATTTCGTTCTATAAATATTTTCAACAAAAGGTGTCAGTCTGTTCACTGTGCAACTTTTAAAATGCATTCAGAGAAACCAAATTAACTTGAGATCAATTTATTTCTCCTAATGAGTAATTGTACTCTGAAAATAATTTCTCAGCTTGGAAAGCTTAGATAATTTTGTTATACTCTGTAACAAAATTATGCAACATAGCTGATGATGATTAAATATGCCTAATTTTGTAAAAGATGATGCAAAGCCCCAATACTATATGACTAAGAAATTTTAATTAGATTTGAGAAGTCCATGGTGCTGGTGGTACCAGATGATTCTCTGGTCTCCAGTTCCTTCCTAGCAGTGAAAAAGAAAAAGAATTAGGGTACACTAATGGTTGTTTACAGCAATATCCTACTAGCATCCTTAATTTTTCATATCTAAAACTAACTCTACATGTCCCACCAAAGCCAATCTATTTCTAAACCCTTTATCAAAACATGGTCAGTGACATGTTTTATTTCTCTTAGATAATCATTCATGCCATTGCTTCTAAAATATGGTCCTTTGAATTCATCCCCCATGCTCAATTCCTACCAGTATCATCTCAACTGTCATTTCCCTCACTCATGGAAATATTGCCAGGCCCTTTTCCTCTTCGCTTATTCTCCCCTCTATTATCTCTCCCGGTGTTGCTGTTAAGATCAGTTTTTCCTCTTCTTAGTATTCAGTATAAATCAACTAGTATAAGCTTTTAGAAATCCAAGACACTCCCAGAGACAGGATCGTGTACCTATTCCCTTAATCTTTACAATAACTATCCCAGAAAAGTTACTCTGCCACAGATGTAGAGGTGACAGAGAGAAGCCCAGAGAGGTTAGGGAAATGTTTATGGCCCCATTGCAGTAAGCAGAGCAAAGTATGTCAGAAATGAGCAGGAAGAAGCAACATTCCACTGAGCCGACAAAGAACTCCAGTGAGCATTGCGTGGAAATTTCAGGACCCAGAAGGGATGGTGTGATTTGAATGGGAAATGTCCCAAACAGGCTTATAGCTCTTCCAACCCTTTGTTCCCCAAAGATGGTGCTCTTTGGTAGCTTGGGGAGTACTTAGGAAGTGAAGCCTTACTGAAGAAGTGGCGCAGACCTTCAAATGTCACAGCCCAGCTCACTTTCTGCTTCCTGACCTCAGATGCTCATGGCTCTGTGCACTCCCTGCTACGGTGAACAGAATCTCTCCAAACTGTAAGCAAAGCTAACCAATTCCCCCCTCGTACACTTCTTGTCAGAGACTTAGTCACAGAAACGTGACTGATGCAGAATGTGACTCCATAAATGGGGCCGTGAAGAAAGAGCGGCAGGAGGCAGACCAGAGACCTGCAGGGACAGGTATATTAAGAAATTTAGACTTCAGATCAACCAAAATATTTTTAGAATAATAAAAATATGGTCTATGCATCTGTACTTGTGCAATGCATAAAGGGCAATGAGAGACATTTCCAAGGTAGTGATAATACTACCCACCTAAATAAAAGCTTCAGACTTCATCTGTGAAAGCCATGGAGGGTTAGGAGTGCAAGCACATACAGGTAAGAAAGACAGTGGAGAGAATTATTGAACTCCAGTGAGTGACACACTTGCTGAGTTATGGAAAGCGAGTAAGGTAAAGCCTGAAAGTTCCTTCCACCGGCATCAACACAAGGTTTACTGGAAGAACAATGGTCGGTGGCAACCGTGCACAGAGAGCTGGAGTCTCTGCGCGTGCGCTAGTTCAGGAGGAGGGGCTAGTTCAGGAGGAGGGGCTAGTTCAGGAGGAGGGGCTAGTTCAGGAGGAGGGGCTAGTTCAGGAGGAGGGGCTAGTTCAGGAAGAGGGGCTAGTTCAGGAGGAGCTGTGCTGTGAAGTGGACATGAGGGAAAACATTTCGGTGGCAAAGTCAAATAGGAAACCCAGCAGATTTCACATGAAAGATTCTCAGAACTGGTAAATACTTTTATCAAAAGAAGCAAGATACAAAATCGACGTTTGCAACTCAATAGCTTTTCTAGATATCAATAATCAATATGTTAAATCGAGAAGACAATGTCATTCACAGAACCTTTTAAATTACCTTGGTATAATCTGTGTCAACAAAATCAAGGAATTCTATAATCTTTAAAACCGTAAAAAGAAACAAAAGAAGATACAAGAATAATATTAATTTTACAGATTCCACACTCATGGATATGCAGAATTAATAATATGGAAATGGTTTCACTACCAAAGGCAACCTTGAGAGACAATGAAACTGCCATCAAACATGGTCTTCTTCACAGAAAAGCTTAAAATTCACACACATGCATACACACACATACACATGCACACAAATATACATGCAAACACACACATATGCACATGCACACAATTACAATACAACATACAAACACATACACACATATGTGCACACATGTACATAAATACATACACATATGCACAAGCACACACACACACAATATATACCTTAAGACTTGTTGCAGTCATGAACTCACAGTAGTTACAGTCACCCACAGAAGACATGCACAGCCAACAAAAGCAGTGTGTGTGAGGAGCTCCTGAGGCTCCACACCTGGCTGAGCAGCTACTGGAATTTAATGGCTACTGAGGAAAGTGCAATCATCTTTCTTCATGGATGCAGCCTTTGATAGGTTGCCCAGGCTCACCAAATAGCATTAGTTAGACTCAATGGGTTATAAAATAAAACATAGAAGGTGATATGAAGATATAGGGGGCACTTGCTGAAGGAATCAGGGGGACAAATAAAAAAGGGGGTTGTGGGATAGATATGACCAAGCTTGGTCATTTGTAAAAATGTTAGAATCATTAACAATGAGCATGTACAAAAGAGTAATAAGGAATTATTTTAAATTTGCTAAAATTTCATATAAATATATGAATATAAATATATAAATAGATTCAATTAGGTTGTGTTGCTTAGAATGACAAATTACAGAGTGATGTAGACGGTGAAAAGGCATAGGGAAAAGGGAAGGACTTCGGTGTTTTCAGGTGGGACCTATGGTTTTAACAAGGTGGCTGCAAGGGCTTGCTAAAGAATGTGGGGAAGCTGACTAAGAGCTGACATCAGTCCAGGTAGGGCATACTGCATTCCAAAACAGGCACACCTGACAGACGCGAGCCTAGGAGACAGAGTGGGGGTCTTGGTTTTGAATGAAGAGAAGCTACTCCGACTTAGTGCGAAGCACCTCCCAAGCAGGCAGCAGACCCCAACCACATCCTCATTGGGGTAACATCTTCTCTATGGAGGTATCAATATATATTTCTTGGAGGTAGAATTGTTGGCACTAACTAGAAACACTTTGGAAGAAAATGTCCTTTAAATTCCTAAAGCCACTATTACTTGATAAATGCATTTTAATTGAACAATTTTAATGTCTTGTAATGCATTTTGTCTTCAATATACAATGATAAAGTGAGCCACATGCAACGGCTAATTTCCTTGGTTATGCCACAGAGAAATGACAGCCTTTATTATAACTATAGTGAGCAGAAGAAAGCTTTGCCCAACTTTACTAGAAGGAAGATGGCTACAGTTCGGTTTCTCCACTCCCAAGTGCACTTCCTTTATTTCTCTCCCTAAACATTTACCATCCCACAGATAAAAAGGGAATGTCCCTTAAGATGTCCTTGTGAAGCAGGTCTGTGCCTTCTCTGGCTGGAAACCCACAATTTGTCTTCTGCTCTTCACCTTGAGTCTACAGTGATGCTCAGGAGCTCTCTTTCTACGTGCAAAGTGCTGCCTCTCCATGTGTTCTGATCCCTCAGTGGCCCTCCATCCATCCCTCTGTGGCAGGACCCTCAAGGTTATTTTTTAAAAAATTTATTTATTTGGGTGCGTGTGTGCACATCGGTGTTTTACCTACATTTAAGTCTGTGTGAGGGTACTGGATCCCCTAGAACTACAGTGAGAGTTGTGAGCCGCCATGTGGGTGCTGGGACCTCTGAGCCACTTCTTCAGCCCCAAGGTTATTTTTTCAAAGTGGGTCTTTCACACTGAGAGTTCTGTGGCCTGAGAAGGCTCCCAGTGTTCCAGTGGTGGGTTTGAAGAGTAAACTACCCTGGGACTTTCTCTGAGCCAAGAAACAAAAGTTATTTAGCAAGACCAAATAACTTCTGGTCATTTATTTTTCTCACAGAAAAAATACCCTAGACAAGGTCCATACAAAGAGGTATTTTAGCAAGACATACCAAGAATATTTGCAATTATTATTTTATAACTTTGAGAAGCTTTATCAAGAGGCAAAAAAATCTATCTTCATTAATGCTTCTTTAGCTTAAAATGAAATCTCCAGTTTAATAAATATATTAGTACAAGACAGTGTTTATACATAAAAATTTCCAGTTAATATCCTCAATGGGTTATTGCTTTGATTACAGAAAAATAACACTTTCATCAAATTAACTGGGTCTTTGATCTCTGAATCATCATATACTATTTTGTAAACGTGTAGAAATGCTGAACATAACCAAAAATTTTGATCACCACACCTGCACTCTCAGCCCTAAGGATGCTGAGGCAGGAGAGTCTCGAGTTAGGGTTGTTTGCTTCTGTGCATACAGGCTACAGAGAGCACGTGAAGATCACAGTCACAGGATGGGGCTTGGCTGTAGGCATCAGCATGCACTAAGCTGTCTCACTGGTCTGGGATCTTGAATGTGAAGTCATCCTAGACTACATAATGAGATCCTGTCTCAAAGGAAGGAAAGATGAAAGGAGGGAGGAAGGGGAGAAGACAGAGGGCTAGTACAAGGAAGCAGAAAGACAGAAAGGACAGGATTGGCCAGTTAAGTAGAGAAAATTCATGTCTGGTTATAAATACAAATATATATATGCAAAATAGGAATCAGAGGTGGTATTGAATTTCTTCTAGCCACTAGAGAAATGGACACAATTCATTAATGACTCTACAATAGACTTCTGTTTGAAGCTACTTCCCCCAAACACAGGTGATAGGACTTACAACAAGCAATGAAAGAGACTTCATTCTCGTTTATATTCTCCTTCTGAGGTAAATGCAAGTGAAAATGGAGATCCTATAGATTATCCATGAGAGAGATAAAGGGGGAAAAGAATCCAAATAACCTGCAAAATTTTAATGCTCCAGTTGCTTCAACTTTAGATAAAGGCTGGCCATAAATTTTGAAAAATAAAAACATTTTGCAGTGTTTCAAATCCCAACAGCATTTCTGATGTATTACAATCATCAAGAAGACACATCACCCTTGCATGCATCAGGGCCATGGGGAGTAAGAAGTTCCTGATTTAATTAGTGGTTCAGAGCCTTGGGTGGCCAATGGAACAGGTGCAGATGCATCCTTCCCCAGTGTTGTTCCCATGGTGACAGCTGATACTTGATTATGCATCCATCAGCATGCATATCTTTATATTAGAACCATGATGTCAGAAATATGATGTCAGAACAATGATATCATTATTTGATAATTTCCAGTAGATTCTGGGCAGGGCTGTTAGCCTTCCATATTCTCAACCATTTGTTCCTTATGATGTCTCTAGGGCTCTCTGCTTTACTACTCTCAGATCAATGATAAATATTCCTACGTAAATATTATTCTCATCATTGTCTATCTTCCAAATCCTATTTTATTTATCGTATTGTTTGCAAATTGTTTCTCATTTGCCTCTATTAGACAGACATCTCTGTGAGGGCAAAGATAATGGTCTTGTCCACTGTCATAGATTTAGAACACAGAACTACAGTACCTGGTAGATAGTGGCCCTTGGCAAATATTCATTTAATCGATAAATAAATAGAAAAAGAACAGTTTGTATAGAAGAACATCTGCTCTTCTTGGGTGTGTTGAAACTAAAGGACTTGGAAATACAGGTCAAAGGTAAAGAAAGAGTCACTGATGGTCCTGTTGCGGTGAGTAAAAGTGACTGCTTGGGTAGGAGTGGGTGGATTCATTCATTAAACAGAAGGTGCTTGGAGAGAAGAGACTGAAACCTGACCAAGAATTTCACAGACCACCAGTTTTTAATGAAAAGCACAGAAAATAATTTAATTAAATGAGTAAGGAAGAGGGCTTAATCTAAGGTTGTAATTCCAGGGAGACAAGTGCTTAGTGAAGCCCAAATCTGCAGGAACGAACAGTCTGTGAGGTCAGAAGGAAGTCCGCAATGACCTGATAAAGACAGGGAGAGGCACGCCTGTAGTGACCTTCACATATGAACTAAACACGACAGCAGGGGGGAAAGGGTAAGCCCCCGTCCACCTGTGTGGCACCTGAACGGCAAGAAAATACCTGAACCATTTGTTGAATAAACAGTATAGATGGGTGGGTAGACAGAGTTTTCTATTCAGGACCAGGATGAAGAGTTATGGCTGAAGTCATAGGGCTGGAATGATAAACAGACCATGTATAAACAGTCTAAACTGGGTAAAAAGTACTTCCCTAATCAAATACAGTTTGCTGAGTGATTTTTCTCTCAATAAGCATATATATTGTGTTTCTGGTGACTTGTGTTTAGTGAGCCCTGTGTTGTTCCCAGTTTATTTTTGTTTAAGGTACATTCTTGTTTAATGGAGCATTTTCGATGTTACCTTGAAGTAACTTCTTTTGTGTGGAACTGAGAGCCTTTGCTGTGTTCCATGAATCTCGTTTGCCAATTATACCGGATGTGACTTGGGTGCACGAAGGAGTGGGCCTGAACTGAACTCAGAACAGCCTCACAAGAAAGCGGCACAGGACAAGGGTAAGTACAGAAGAGGCTCCACTCTGCCCTCTGGCAGGTGGGCCATCACATAGGCACATGAAATAATGTTATTTTTAAGGGAATTTAACCATAAAATTATGATTAGCTTTCTTATAAACGCCACTAATTTGTGGTTCTCAAAGTCAAACACACAGACAAATCATGCGGAAGGCGATGGCCGCAGAAGCTACCTGGCAATACTCACAGCTTCTGGTTCAGTGGTCCGAGGATAGGGCCAGATAATTTGCTGGATGGTGTTGAGTGAAAATCATACTTTAAGAACCACTGATCTAGGCAAAATGTAGCATATATTTTCATACCTTCTTTTCCTAGTTTTCTCTTTTTCCTCAAAGGAAATGAGCCAAATTCTCATTGCAGCAATTTTCCTTGCACAGATAAGTGTCTCCTGACCAAAAACTTAAAAACAAAATAAAACTAAAAAATCAAACTCTGTAGACAGTAATTCTGTTAGGAGTCACTAACCTTGACTTTCTATCCTTCTACTCATTTTTAAGGTGAATGAATATTCTAGATCTTATCGATATTAGTGGCTCAAATGAAATTCTACAATACAGTACAGCTACTTCACCCTGCTGAGTACTTCTCTTTCAACTGCAAAATGCTCATCAATGAAACAAGCTTCTCCATTAAATTCTATCAGAATTTTCTAGAAAAGAGAAGTAGAACTCATAAAGGTATGAGAAAGGTCAACATTCATGTGTCATGCAGATTAATTTTTCCCACTTTAAAATTTGTACTAAGCCAATAGGAAAAAAGAACACATAGAAACAGAATGATCCTAGAGGCAGACTGCAGTGCTTATATTGAGAGTTGAATAACTGCAGTGCTTATATTGAGAGTTGAATAACTGCAGTGCTTATATTGAGTGAGTTGAATAACTGCAGTGCTTATATTGAGTGAGTTGAATAACTGCAGTGCTTATATTGAGAGTTGAATAACTGCAGTGCTTATATTGAGAGTTGAATAACTGCAGTGCTTATATTGAGAGTTGAATAACTGCAGTGCTTATATTGAGTGAGTTGAATAACTGCAGTGCTTACATTGAGAGT
>PVIU01018291.1:0-39434 GCA_004026605.1 Ondatra zibethicus
TGTCAGTGTGGTGATTTCTCAGAAAATTAGGAAACAATCTTCCTCAAGACCCAGTAATATCACTTTTGGGTATATATCCAAAGGAGGCTCAATCGTGCCACAAGGACATGTGCTCAACTATGTTCATAGCAGCTTTGTTTGTCATAGCCAGAACCTGGTAACAACCTAAATGCCCCTCGACCGAAGAATGGATAAGGAAAATATGGTACATTTACACAATGGACTACTACACAGCAGAAAACAACAACAATATCTTGAATTTTACAGGAAAATGGATGGAGCTAGAAAACATTATTTTGAGTGAGGTAACCCAGACACAGAACAATTATCACATGTACTCACTCATAGGTGGTTTTAAAACATAAAGCAAAGAACCAGCCTACAAACCACAATCCCAGAGAATTTAGACAACAATGAGAACACTAAAGAGAACCTTACATAGATCTAATCTACAAGGGAAGTAGAAAAAAACCAAGATCTCCTGAGTAAATTGGGAGCATGGGGACCTTGGGGGAGGGTTGAAGGGGGGAGGGGAGAAGCAGGAAGGGGAGCAGAGAAAAATGTAGAGCTCAATAAAAAAAGAATAAACTATATTTCCTAGATTTCCATGAAGCTAAAAAAACTTTTTAAATTTATTTTTAAAACATTCTTTCTTCATTTTATATACCAATTCCAGTTTCCACTACCTCTCCTTCTTCCTCCCCCTACCTTCCACGCACCCCAAACCCCATCCACTTCTAAGAGAGGGTAAGTCTTCCCATGGGGTGTCAACAAAATCTGGCACATCATTTTGAAGCAGGACCAAGGCCCTCCCTCCTATATTTAGAATGAGCAAGGTATCCCTCCAAAGAGAATGTGCTCCATAAAATCTGTTAAAGCACTAGGGATAAATACTGGTCCCACTGCCAAAAGCCTTTTTGTGCTAGCTATTGCTTCCTATATTCCAAATTTTGCCCTGCTCTCCCATTTCCCTCCCCATTTAATCCTCCTAATTGAGTTTTCCCTTTGCCTCTTAATAGTACTATGCTCTATTTCCCTTTTACTTAGAAGATCCATTCTTCTCCATGATGCCTTACTAGGTACCTAACCTTCTGGTTATTCTAATTGAAGAACGCACATTGAAAGCTTAAAATCTAAGATCCATGTATAAAATATAACATGCAGTATTTTTTTAGTATAGGTTATCTCAGTCGGGATTATTGTTTGTAGCTCCATTCATTTACCTGTGAATTGCAAAATATATTTTTTCTTAATAACTGAAAAATATTATATTGTTTAAATGTACCATATTTTCATTATCCATTCCTCAGTTGATGGACATTTAGGCTATTTACAGTGTCTGTCTATTATAAATAAAGCACCAGTGAACAAATATCTCTGTAAAAAGATACAGAGTATTTTGAGTGTATTCTCAGGAATAGCATAACTGAATCTTGTAGCAGATCTACCTTCAACTTGTTGAGGAACCTCCACACTAACTTCCAGAGTAGCTGGAACATTTTGTACTCTGAACATCAATTTAAAAAAAATGTTCCTCTTTCTCAGGTCCTCACCATCATCTACTGTCATTTGTTTTATTGGTCTTGTCTATTGTTAAGTAGCACAAATTCTAATTGTTCTTAATAGTAAAAACTCAGAGTCAGCTATTGGGCGGTGAAAGCTGAAGGATTAGAGAAGCAGAGTGGCCAGCCACTAAAGTTCTTACCTCTACCAATTTTCAGACCAAATGTCCTCAGACTGACTGCCTAAACTTCAACCTCAGACTGACTGCTGCTCAAATCTCAATGAGCTTCTGTCTCCTCTTGCCTTATATTTCTCTCTCTGCCGTGCCATATCACTCCTGTCTCCACCTTTCTAGTGCTGGGATTAAGGTGTGGGATCCCAAGTGCTTGGATCACCTTTGTGTGAGTTCTGTTTCTCTTTTAGACTGGATCAGTTTCCTGTAACTCAGGGTGGCCTTGAACTAATAGAGATCTGTCTGCCTCTGTCTCTGGAATTGAATCCTGGGATTAAAGGTGTGTGGTAATACTGTCTGACCTCTAGTGGTTTAGCTCTTCACTCTGATCTTCAGGCAAACTTTATGTGTTTAAAACGCAAGCAAAATATCACCACAGTTCTAAATGTAAGGTCATTTCCCTGATAGCAAATGATGGTAACTATCTTTAAGTGTTACTCAACCATTTGTACTTCATATTTTAAGAATCTTTAAATCTCTTTAGTTCTATATCTCATTGTCATTGAGTTTCTTGTTTTCTTAATATTCATTTATTTTACCTCTTTTTTGTTTTTGAGATTATAATTACATTTCTCCCTTCTCTTTCCTCTCTCCAAACAAACTCTCCTATGAAACCCCCTATCTTTCAAATTTATGAACTCCTTTTCAATGATTGTTATTGCATGTATAGGTATATAAATATTTGGTGTGTGTATGTATATTTGTAAATATAACTTATTGAGCCCATATAATGTTACTTATATGTATATTTTCAGGGCTAATGGTTTGGCACTGACAACCAATTAGTGTGCCCTTCGCTGATGAGAGCCTCCTCGCCTGCCGCTTTTCTCAGATGCCTGTAGTTCTTTCTGTAGGGTTTAGCTCTTCTGGGCTCCCCCCCCCCCATGTAGTTTGGCTTGTTTGTCAGTGTTGTCCTTGTTCAGATCACATTTGTATAGTCATATTGGTAAGACTTTATAGGTATGGTTTCTGTTGCTGGTGGAAGACACACAATCTCTAGCAAAGTCTTTGATCTCTGGCTCTTACAGTCTTTTGACCCCTTCTTCTACAAAGTCCCCTGAGAATTAGGTGTAGGAGTGTTTTGTAGATGTATCCATTGTGAATGGGCTCCACAGCTTTGCATTTTGATTGGTTTTACTTTTCTGTAGTTGTGTCCATTTGTTGCAAAGAGAAGTTTCCTTAATGAGGGGTGAAGACTACACTTAACCCCTTTATACATTTGTATAAACACAAATGTTTACTGTGATTACGGATTATGCTAGTTTAGTAAATTAATAGTTGTAGATTCTCTTCCAATAATCATGGCTTCAGTAGCATTGAGTAGTTAGCTAATTATCCAGTATCAGGCATGGTATCCTTATTTTTGAGTAGGTCTTAATTGCAGACTTTCTTTTGGGCCACCAACCAGTACCCAGATCATGACACGGAGACTTTTTATTAGTTCTGAAGGCTTGGCCTTATTTTAGCTCTTGTTTTAATCTCTTTCTGTTATCTAAATTTTGACTTGGGGCTTTTTTACCTTTCTTTCATTCTGCGTATCATATTTCCCATTTCCTCTGTGTCTGTCTGGTGGCTAGAAAGCTTCTGACTCCAGGCATCTCCCTTTTTTTCTCCCTCTTTTTCTCTTCTCTCTCATTCTCTTATCTCTCTTCTTCCAAGCCTATATTCCTCTTACTTATTCTCTCTGCCTACCAGTCTTGCTATCCCTCTTCTGCCTAGCTATTGGCCATTCAGCTTTTTAGCTAGTCAAACTGCAACACATCTTTGCATAATTAGACAAAGGAAGTTTAAACAAATGTAACACACCTTTACATAGTTAAAGTAATATTCCAAAACATTTGGAAACTACCAAAGTATGAGTGCCACTGTTGCACCTATCATGTCAAACTGGATGTTGATGTGATTCATAGGCATCATAATCTGGGTAGGAGGACTGTTGATTCCCTTCCTGCTTAAGGACCTTGCAGGAATCCTACTGGTACGATGAAAGCTGATCCTTGAAAAGGAATCATTCAGTTCAGCATCAGCTCAGGGGCCTCTGGGCCCTTTCCTTAAGAATAAGATGTCTTCAGCTATAGAGACTTACCTTCTACCTCTGGGGGTAGGGCGAGGTAAACAAGGGCACTTGAAGTAGGCTGTATGTTTTGGAAGTCTCTTAGATTGTCCTAGGTAACAAAGAAGTGGAATTCTGGTGTCTGGTATTGGGGTTTAGGTAGTTGGTCTTTGGCTCTTAGAATAAGCACTATCAGCCAAGATAAGAAAAGGTCACTAAAACCATATATGTACATTTATACTTTGAATTACATGTGTTATAGCTTTTTAAGTAAATAGTTGATAGTATGACCCCTTGCAACTTTTCCAACAATCCATATTGTTCTTTTACCTACCTACCTCCTTCTCCTCCCCATTTTAAGAAGCCCCTTCTTTTCCCTTTTCCCTGGTCAGATTACTTATACCTTACTATTCTCCCTCTCTATTGCTCCCCCACCCCTCTAATGTGGCAGTGTACCATTTTACTTTTCTTGGGTTTTGTGGTTACCATAGGCTATTTACTCATATCCTAAGATCTCAAGCTAGTATCCTTCAATAAGAAAGCATAACATGTTTGTTTTTTTATCTGGGTCACCTCACTCCATATGTTCTTTTCTAGTTTTATCCATTTATCTTCAAAGTATATGTACAACCTTTCCGTTATGCATTTGTCATTTACTAGAACATTTAAGTTGTTTCCATTTCCTCACTCTTGGCAATAGAGTAGTAATGAATACAGCTGAGCAAGTACCTATGGCATATGATGTCTAAAGTTTGGACATATGTCAAGAAGTGGTATATCTGGGTAAGATAGATTGTCCTTCTGAGAATTCTCTGCACTGATTTTCATAGTGCTATAACAGTTTATAATCCCACCTACAATGAATGAGTGTTAGCTTTCCTAACAGCCCCTCCAGCATTTGTTGTCAATTGTTCTGTTGATCTTTACCATTCTAACTGGGGTAAGATGAAACCTCAAAGTTGTTTTGATTTGCATTTCCATGATGAACATGTTTTGAGATATTTCTTAGCCTTATTTTATTGTTGTTGTTGTGACAACTGTTAGTCAGGTCCCAGACCAATGGGTCAGTTTGATTTTTGACTCTTTATTTTTGTTTTGTTTGTTTTTAAAGTTCTGTGTATAATCTGAATGTTAAAGCTCTCTTAGATATATAACTGGCAGAGATTCTTTCTGAGTCTGTGGTCCTCTTCTTCACCGTGTTGTTTCTTTTGTTGTGCACATGTTTAGTTTCATGTAATTCCATTTGCCAATTGTTTATCTTAATTCTTGGACAAATGGTGTCCTATTCATACAACTACACCAGTATCATGTGATATACTGCTTAAATTTTTTTCTAGAAATTTCAGTGTTTTTAGATTTCAGGATTAGGTCTTTGATCTATTCCAAGTTAGTTTTTGTTTAAGGTGATAGATATAGGTCTAATTTTAATCAGCATATGAACATCCAGTTTTCTCAGGACAATTTGATGAAGATGCTTTATTGTTTTTTCCAATGTAGGTTTTAATGTCTTTGTCAAATATGAAGTGGCTAAAGTTACATGTGCTCCTATTTCGGTCTTCAGTTTTGTTCTGTTGGTCTACATGGT
The DNA here is from genome assembly GCA_004026605.1 of Ondatra zibethicus. Taxonomy (NCBI): domain Eukaryota; kingdom Metazoa; phylum Chordata; class Mammalia; order Rodentia; family Cricetidae; genus Ondatra; species Ondatra zibethicus. The sequence goes on from PVIU01018291.1 coordinate 5,374, forward strand.
CTACATGTTTTTTCACCCAATAGTTGTTATTACTATGGCTCTATAATGTACCTCAAGATCTGGAATTGTAAATCCTCCAGAATTGTTTTGTTGTTTTGGTTTGGTTCTCTTTTTCTCAGGACTTTGTTGGCAAATCTGTGTCTTTTGTGGTTCCATATGGAGTTTAGGACATATTTTTTTTCTTCTGTGTCTATGAAAAATGAAATGGGGATTTTGATGGGGATTGCACTGAATCTGTTTATAGCTTTCAGTAAAGTGATCATTTTCATTATATTAAGTCTATCAATTGATAAGAATGGGATTGTCTTTCCATTTTCTAGTGTCTTTCTCTGTCTCTTCACATGTTTCAGAATTTCATTTTAAAGGTTATTTACTTCCTTAGGTTTATTCCGACATATTATATTTTCTTTGAGGCTAAAATAGGAGTGTGTCTTTGGTCTCCTTCTATATGTGTTTGTTGGTGGTGTATAGTAAACCAATTGATTTGTGCAAGTTGATTCTCTATCTTGCCACATTGCTGAATTTATCATTTCTAAAAGTTTTCTGGTTGAATTTTGAAATCCCTAATGTATAATTTCATATCATCTGGTGGTTTGACTTCTTTCACTATCTGTACACCTTTAATTTTCTTATCTTGCCTTGTTTGTTCCAGGTAGTATCATTTTCTCCTCTCTCTCCATTCTTCCTGTAATTCCCCCTCCTTCCCCCTCCTCCTCCATCCTTCACTTTTTGGGATAATTTAAGAAGGAATGGCTGTGGATCTTTGAATATTAGGAAGAATTCTACTCTGAATAAATCTTTGCCTGAACTTTTTTTTTTAAGCTGGAATACTTTTTTAGATATTTCAATCTCTATATTTATTTTGGGTCTGTTTAGATTGTTGACTTCTTGATTTAATTTGTGTAGTTTGGGTGAATCTTGAAAAACATTCATATCTTTTATATTTATCAGGGTCATATATTACAGGTTTTAAAAATATTTCCTTATCTGAATTTCTTTGATGTTTGTTATAATGTTTTCATGTTCATTTCTGATTTTGTTAATTTGGGTACTATTTTTATTTCATTAATTGATTTAAGAGTCTGTCAATATTGTTTATCTTCTTAAACAACTAACACTTAGATTTGTTGATTATTTGCATTGTTTTATTTTCTTTCTGTTTTGTTGACCTCTGCTCTGATTTTTATTATTTCTTGTCATATACTGGGTTTGATTTGGTTATTCTTGTTTTTCCAACTTTGTGAGCTGCATCATTAAGTCATTTATTTATGCTTTATGATTTTTTTTAATGTAGGTTCTTAGAGTTATAAATTTTAGTTGTAGGATTGTTTTCCTTGTGTCCCAGGGGTTTTATTTCATTGTGTTTTCATTTTCATTTAGTTACAGGAATTTTTCTTTTATTTCCTGATTTCTTCTTTGACCAATTAATCAATAAATAATGATGAGTTGTGTAATATCAAAGGGTTTTTGGATTTGCTAGAGATTTGTGTGCTATCAGATTTGGTTTTATTACATTGTGGTCTGATAGGATACAAGAAGTGGTTTCAATCTTTTTGATTTTGTAATGATTTGTTTTATGTCCCAGGATATGCTCTATTTTAGAAAAGTTTTCATGTGCTTCTGAGTGGAATGTGTATACATTGGTGTTTGGGTAGAATATTCTGTGGATATTAAGTCTATTTGACGTATTACGTCAATTAATTTTGATTTGTCTCATTATTTTTGTCTGGATCACCTGTCTATTTGAGAAAGTGTGGCATTGAAGTCACCACTATTAAGGGATTGATGTTAATCTGTGTCTAATACCAGTAGTATTTTTTGTAAAATTATGCACCCCTGAGTTTGATCCATATATGTTTAAGATAGTAAAGTCTTGGTTAACTGTTTCCTTGATTGGAATAAGTATCTCTCTTTATGTCTTCTGATAAGTTTTAGAATGACATCTGTTTTGTCAGACATTAATATAGTGGCACCTGCTTATGTCCTTGTTCCATTTAATTTTAGTACCTTAATCCATCCTTTTGCTTTTAAGGTGGTAACTATCTTTAAAACTAGGGTGTGGTGCTTGCAGGCAGCAGATAGATGAATTTTGTGTTGTGATTAATTCAGTTGGTGTCTTTTGTTTAGAGAATCGAGGCCATTGATAGTCAGTGTTATTGTATGTGTGCGTTAGCTGTGGTCATAATTGTGTTGTGTTGTTGATTTTTGGTGTGGTATCTGTGTTCTCAGTGGTATTTCTGTCTAAATAATTATGGCTTCCTAGTTCCTTTCACAGTTTCTGCTATTTATGCCCATTCCTCTCTTCAGTCTGAAATAATACTTCTTTTATTTCCCTTTGGTTTTATAAATGGAGACTGCTTTTTGGTTTTTCGGCCTTCAATACCTGAATGACCACACAAAACCTATATTAATTATAACACTGTTTGGCCAACAGCTCAGGAGTATTCCTAGCTATCTCTTATATCTCAAATTAACCTATTTCTATTAATCTGTGTTTCTCCATAAGACTGTGGCTTACTGGTAAGGTTCTAGCGTCTTTCTCCTTTGGCAGCTACATGGTGTCTGCCTAACTCCACCTTCTTTCTCCTTGAATTTAGCTTAGTTTTCCTGCATACCTATATTCTGCCCTGTCATAGACCACAGTAGCTTCTTTATTAACCAGTGGTAATAACACTATCATAGCATAGAGAGGGGAATCCCACATCAGGTTTTGTTTGTTGGATATAATTTTTTGGCTGTGCATGTCACAGAAAATTTTTCTTTCTCATTCAATTATGGCTTATAGCTTTGCTGGATGTATTATTTTATGTTAGCTAATATCACTTTTAGGATTTAGAATGCATTGCTCTAGGCTCTTCTGAGTTTCAGTGTTTCACTGAAAAATCAGATTGTTTTTATTATGGGGTTTCTTTTATATGAGGCTTACATTTTTTTCTTTTTTGGCTTTCAGTACGCTTTCTTTATTATGTATGTTTAATGTTTTAACTATGATATGCCATGGGGATATTCTTTTCTAACTTTGTCTGGTGTTCTGGGCACTTCTTGTATTGTATGAGTGTTTCTTTTCTTAGTTTATAGAAGTTTGTTTCTATAATCGGTGAAGATATGGGCTATACCAGTGACTTCTTTTCTTTTATCTCAAAGGTTTCATTTTTTCATGGTGCCCCACATTTCCTGTTTGTTCCTTTTCTGTTGTATTGTTGTTAATTTTCATATTCCTTGCTCATTTTATCTAAACCCTCTATTTTATCTTCAAGCCCTGGTATTCTTCTGCTTAAGTCATTATACTTGTAAGGCTTTCCTTTGAATTTTCAAGTTTGGCTGTTAATTTCTTAAAACTATATCAGCACTTCAACTTGAGTCTCCTCCATTGTTTCTATCTCCTGATTTAATTCCATTCTCAAGTCCAGGATTGTATTCATCATTTCGATCAGCTTTATGTTTGTGTTTTCTTGGGCACTGCTCAAATATTTATTCTCTTTAAAATTTTCTTCTTAATTTCATTGAGCTATTCATTTGTCTCTTCTTTAAATTTGAATTTTTGCAGAGACTTAAGGTTCTTTTAATTTCTATCTTCTGAAGTTAATCTAGGTAATTGCAAGGGCAAGCATTTCTATAGGACTAGTAGATTTAAGAGAAAATATACTTACTCTCTTAAATTGTTGTTATGTTTGTGATGAGATCTGGGAATGTGACCTTATTCTGCTGGTTTTAATTTTATACTGGATGGACAAGATTGGAGAAGAGATGTGGGGGAAGGTTAGGTCTACAGATTGGAAGTTACTTGGGTGAAATGAAGCCATTTGGGAAGATGGAACTGGGATGATATACAGTATGCTTTCTGTTCTACACTGGGAGTGTGGAAGTAGATAGATCTGAGTAGAAAGGTTGGTTATGATGTGGGAGAGTCCTGTGTTTTAGAAGAAAAGGAAGATGGTGACCTGAGCCTAAAGCTCTTCTACAATGAAAGCAGGGAAGTCCTGGTGCAGTAGTTGTGGGACCCAGGATAAATCTGACAGTTTGTGGGAAATGTTGTAGATGAAGAGATCGGGGTACTCACCAGGGTAGACCCTGGAGGAGGAAATGGAAAGGTATGGTTATGGAGCGAGGTGGTGGAGGCTATTGAAAGAATCCTGTGGGTGGATTCAGGTAGTGGGGTGTGTCCTGTAGCTTAGATGTTGCTTACGGTACAGGAGGAAATGGTAGGCTGGTTAGTTCTTTATATATAATAGATGCTAATCCTTATCTTAATCTTCTAAAACATATAATTGGTAAAAATTTGTCCCATTCTATAGGCTTTCAGTTTGTTCAAATGATGGTGTTCATTGCAATACAGAATCTTTTAGCTTCATGATGTCCCATTAATTGTTGGTCATAATGGCTGTGTTATCAGTTTCATATTAAGAAACTTATCCTGTGCTAATACAAGCCTATTCTCTATGCTCTTTTCTATGAGATGCAAAAATTTATTTTTAGGTTGAGGCCTTTGGTTCATTTGGAGTTGAGTTTTGTGCAGGATGATAATTATAGATCTATTATCATTCTTCTACACGCAACTATCTAGTTTGAACAGTACCATTTCTTAAAGTTACTGCCTTTTCTCCAGTATATTTTTAGCTTTGTAAAAATTTACAAAGTTTTGTGGCATTGTGTCTAGTTTTTCAGTTTGGTTCTATTGATTGTCTTTCTTTTTAATGCCAATTTCTTGGTATTAAATTTTTTTACTATACTTGGGTAATGTAACACAGATTGAAATCTGGAATGATGATGCCTCCATCAATTCTTTTATTATTCAAGATTATTTTAGCTCTCCTGGGATTTTTTTGTTTTGTTTTCATAAGAAGTTGAGATTTTTTTCTATTTCTATTAAGAATTGTGTTGGTATTTTGATTCCGATGTACTGAATCTGTAGATTGCTTTTGGTCGATGACCATTTTCACAAAATTTGTCCTACTGGTCTATGAGCAAGGGAAATATTTCAGTCTTCCATGACCTAAAGCTTTTATTATACAAGCCTGTCATTTGCATGCTGAGATTTATCCCAAAGTATATTTTTGAGGTTATTGTGAAAGGTATTGTTTCCTTGTTTCTTTTTCAGTATGTTTTTCATTTGTATATAGGAAAGCCATTAATTTTTATGTGTTAATCTTGTGTCCTTCTACTATGCTGGAAGCATTTATCAGTTGTAAAATATTTCTGGTGGAGGTTTTAGGGTCTTTTATGTATATAAATTTTATTCTCTTCAAATAAAGACACACTCTGTCCTTTATGATTTGATCTCCTTCAGTTTTATATTATTCTAGCTAGGTACCATATCAAGTTCGTATGGAAAAAAACTATATCCTTATCTTATTTCTGATTTTAGTGGAAGTGTTTTGAGTTTTTCCTCCAATGAGAAGGTTGGCTATGGACTTGCTGCTCCTATGTTGAGATATGTTCCTTGAATTCATAATCTCTCTAGGAATTTTACTACAAATGGATGTTCAATAATTTTGTATATTTTCTGCTGTTTCTATTGTTGGTTATATCCATATTTAAGCCATAGTAGTCAGATATGGTGAAGGATGTAATTTCAATTTTGTAATATATATTGACACTTGCTTTGTGTGGTTAAATTGGAGAATGTTCCATGAAATGCTGAGAAGAAAATTTATTCTTTTGTGTTTGAATGAAATGTTCTGTAGACGTCTGATAGGTCCAATTGGATTTATGATGTTATTTAACTCCAGTGTTTCTCTGTTTAATATTTTGTTTGATGACCTATCCATTGGCAGTACTAGGGTATTGAAGTCATCCACTAATACTGTGTTAAAGTCAGTATGTGAATCTAGCTGGAGTAATGTTTTCTTTTATGAAGTTCAGTGCCCTTGCGTTTGGCACATAAATGTTTAGAATTGTGGTGTTCTCTTGATACAATTTTTTATTTTATAAATATATAGTGTTCTTCCCTATCTCTTACTATTATTTTTGACATGTGGTCTATCTTTTAAATTATTAAAATGGTTATACCTGTTTATTGTGTCCATCAGCTTGGAATATATTCTTCCATTTTTTTATCCTATAATGATACTGATTTTTGATGATGAGGTATATTTCTTGGATGTAGCTATTACCATCTCTTAGTCTGTGTCTTTTTAAAAGGGAATTTTTTGATGAAAATTGTTTTTTTATTGATTTTTATTGAGCTCTACATTTTTCTCTGCTTTCCTCCCTGCCTCTCCCTTTCCCCCTTCAACCCTCCCCCAAGGTCCCCATGCAGGAAATTATGTTGAAAGATTTTATTGATTAATGTACATTATTCCTCTTATTTTGTTGTTTTGTTGTGGACCCCCCCATTATTTAATTCACTGTTCTCAAATTATTTATTTCTTGTGTCCTCTTAGGTGTAGTTAAATTTCTTTTCAGACTCAAGTTTTCTTCTGGTACCTTCTGTAGAGATGTAGAGCTGGATTCATGAACAGAAATTGCTTAAATTCATTTTTATCATAGAATTTTTTGTCCATTGGTTATAATTGATAGTTTTACTTAGTATAGTAGTCTGGGTTGTTTTCTGTGGTCCCTCAGAAATTGAAGATCATCTGTCCACATCTTTTTCACTTTCAGAAACTCCATTGAAAATCAAGGGGTTATTCTAGTGGGCCTACATTTATATATGACTTGTTCTTTGCCCCTTGCAGCTTTTAACATACTTTCTTTTTTTCTGTCCATCTAGTGGTTTGATTACTTGTGTTGTGGGGAGTTTCTTTTCTGTTCATCTTTATTTGCTGTTCTGCATGATTCTTGTACCTTGATAGGCATCTCTTTCTTAAGTTGGAGAAATGTATGGTTCTGATAAAAAAATATTTGTGGGTCTTTGACTTGGCTTTCTTTTTCTTCCTTTATACCCACTATTCATAGGTTTGGTTTCTTCATTGTGTCCCTGATTTTCTGAATGCTTTGTTCCTGGGTTTTTATCAGTTTTAATATTTTCTTTGATTGATGTATTTGTTTCTGTCTTGTGATTCTCTTTTCTGTGTCATGTATTCTGTTGGTGTATGCTTACCTTTAAGGTTTTTGTTTACCACCCTGAGCTTTTAACTTCCAACTTATTTTAATTTTTTTGAGATTCTATTTCCTTGTTTAATTCTTCTTTTATGCCTTGAATTGTTTTCATTATTTCATTCAACAGTTTGTATTTTCCCAATCTTCAATAAGGCATTCATTCATACTTCTTTAAGGTAATTCAACATAATCATAATTGCTATTTTATAATATGTGTCTTGTGCTTCAGGTAAAATGCTTTTCTCGGGGCCTTTCAAAATAGAGCTGCTGGCTTCTGGTTGAGGAATTTTGTTTAGTTTTGTATGTTTGTGTTTACAGGCTGAAACATCTGGATTTATGATGTTTGAAGTATTTCTTGGAGTAGGTATCTGATCTCAACTTCATTGATCAGTATTCCATGCTTTGGTGGCTATTTCCCACTTTGGGTCCTAGACACATTTATCGACTGGGATTTCTGGTACAGAGTGTTTCTGTGAGTTAAGAGTGTCACAAACAAATGGAGATAGGCTAGAAGAAAGGGGTGAATGGGGTGGTGGGAAAGACCTAGGAAGACTCTGATTCTTCACCAAGATGTGGGATCAAAGAAAATCTGAAAGAGTGCAACAGGAAAGAACTAGGAGGGCCCTGTGTCCACATCCCTTTACTTCAAGTATCTTCAGGGTTGTTCACTAAATCTCATTTGACGCAAGTGTTTTCTCTGATTTTTCTTGTTGTTTCTTCTCCTTCTTTATATTACCTTGACTTGGTGTTTGATATAATTTCATAAGTTTCTGTTGTTCTGGTTACTTTTCTCTTTTATTTGGAATGGTGGAGCTCCATTCATTTAGGCTCAAGGCCTTCTATCTTGTCCCTACAATTTCAACTAGTTTTCATTACAACTACAAATATATTTTTCCATATATCCAGTTAGTAGTTTATTTTTATCATTTCATTTTTTCAACTCTAGAATTTACAGTTGGTGTTTCCTTGAATTTATAATTTTTAGGCTTTTATTTATTTAGTAATTGTCCCTATCATTTCTCTAGTATTATTTTAGTATTAACTGACCAATATTTATACTTACTTAAGGGGTGAAATGTAGTAATGAAATATATAGGTACATTAAGTAATGATAAAAGGCATGCAGTTAGATTATTTACCATTCCAAATATATATTATATCTTTGTAGTGATGATCAAGCTTAGTTCATCAGTCTTGATGGCAGAGAACTTTACCCCTGAGCCATCTCACCAACCCCCTGTACTTCTTCTTTTGAGAAGCATTTATTTATTTAATTTGGTCATTTGTTGATTAGAGTATTTGCTTGGTTTCTGTGTTACCTTTTTCAGTTCTTAATATATATTGTAGATATTAATCCCCATAAAATGTGTGGCTGGCAAATATTTTCTCCTATCATGTTTTCTATCATCTAAAGGCTGTCTCTTTATTCTGTTATTTCTTTTGCTGTGAAGATGTGTTTTAATTTTATGAAATAGTATTTGTCACCTCTTGCTATTATTTACTGAAATATTAGAGAAATTTTTATAAATTCCTATGAGTCAAAGTACCTCTACTGTGTTTTATTCTAGCACTTTCAATGTTTCAAGCAAAACCCTAAACTTAGAAGCAGCATGTGTTCCAGACACATCATTCATGAAAGTATATCTAGAGGAAAATAAGTAATCATATTACAAAATACTTAACAACCATGCTTATTGTGGCATTATTCCTAATATCCAAATTATAGGGTCAGCCAAGGTGTTCATCATCAAATGGATAAAGCGAATGTATAGATGCATAATGTAGTTTCGTTCGTCCACAAAAAGGATAAAACTATGTCATTTGTAGTAAAATCTATGGAAATGGAGAGAATCATATTAAGTGAAATAATGCAGACTCACACAAATATCATGTTTTCTTCATGAAAAAAGACACGCCACGCGTGTGTGTGTGTATTTTCACACACACACACACACACACACACATATATATATACATATGAAAGTAAAGGGGAATTAATTGGTAAGAAAATTAATTGAAAATGGGACAGGAGAGGTTGATGTAGTGAATATAGTCAAAGTACTTAAAGGAAAGTGACATTTAAAATTTGTCACTTTGTTCAAAGACAATATTTCAAAACAGAAAAAGAACCAATAAATCAATAAAACTAGCCACTAAAAAATCAGAGTTTAATAACCTTTATTATATATAGCTTGAGAATAGGAGTGAGAGAAGTTCTGAGTTTTTGTGCTTTTAGATAGCTAATTAGGATATAAATGCCGTTTTATATCCACTTCTATAATGTAGAAATTTTAATATTTTTCTTTTTTATTTACTGTGTAAATAAATGTTATCTTTAGTTTTTAAATTGTGTATATTTTATAATTATATATGATATTTCAAAAAATTCTTTTAAGTATCATGTTTAAGCCTTCCAATTATCTTCTGAGAAAATAAATTTCAAACGTTTCATGTATTACCATCAATTCTGAAATATGAGATAATATGGAAATTTTCTTATATCATATCTAAATGACCCATTATAGTATATATATATATATCATTATAGTATATATATATATATATATAATGTCTTGTTAAAGTTACATTAAAAAAAGAAGTGTCTTCACATAAATGAAATTAATTTTGGTCATCCTTCAACTTTCTTTCTGTGCTAGTAATGTTAGTGTGTCTAAAAGTCACATTTGTTATAATTTTCTAGTTTTAGATTTTTCAATAAAATGCTGGCTGTAATTCTACTCTTAAAAAAGTCATTGTGTTTGAAAAGAACAAAACTTTACTTATATTTTAGGAATGAAAAAATGGACAAATGTTGAGGGACTTAATTCAGTAATCTATTATCACCTGAAAATATTCAAGGGCAGGAAATAGTGTTACTACTAAGGAGAAACTTGAATTACTAACTGAAAAAAAATGTCAAGAACTTGATAGATGACTCTTTTTCTAGAATCATATGATCACTTATATCTGTTTCCTCTAGACATGGCTGTCTATTCTTTAAGAAAGGTTGTTGTTATACTCTTCTAAGCACATGACATAATTAGATTTTACACAGAAACTATTTTGTCTACCCTCATTTTCATATAACAAGCAGGGAAAATTTTTCTGAATACTAACTCCAAATCTCTAACAATGAGAATAGGTTTACTCTAATTTTAATCAAATGGTAGTTACATGCAATCCAAAGACTGGGTTGCATAGGACTCTTCTGTTATTTAGGCATGGAGATTAGTTTGTAGCAACATAGATAATGAACAAACATCCCATAATGTGTCTACCATGTCTATATTTAAATATTAATTCTAAGATTTTACTCATGAAGGTTATACAAAGCCTATCAAGCTCTAGTTTGTAACTAATCAAGTTGATACCCTCTCCAGTGTAAATGCTTCATTGTTTTGTGGTTTGTGTTTATCTAAAAAGCTATAACATAATGATTTATTTGTTTTTCAGCCAATAACTACAACTGTCTTATCATATGAACTTCCCATACAATATACATCCCTTCTGAATCAAAGAGTATCTGAGAGTTGTTCATCTTCACAAAGAATTGACACTCCAAGGTAAATCTCACTAATAATCAGATCTATCTATATACAATTTTCACCTAGACTTGAATGCAAAAATATTCTATTTTTAATTTACAGTACACTTTAAAAGTGATACTTGGTCCCTAAAAATTGATATATTGACTAGATAGTGACAAGAAAATCACGTTAACAAGGAATTATTCTACTCAGAGAAATAGTTTTAAGTCCATCAGAAAATAGTTTATGTGAGGGTAGTTGCAAATACCTTATGTCAGGGAAGAGTATAAAATAAACACACTAATATTCTTATTTTTTCACAAAAAGCTTAATGTTGCCTCTTGCTTTATACAGTTGAGAGATAGGACTATATGCTCCATAGTATTTTCTTATAGAAGAATTTCAACAGAGATAATGCCTTAGTACCAACTTGTAAATATTTAATCATGCATTTATGTTTGTTTTTCTTCAAGTGATGAAGGAGCAGTTACGTCAGAACATGATGAAGAAAACAAATCTAAAATGGAAATTCCTGATACAAATGCATCTGAAACTTTGGGGGGTTCTTTTTACTATAAAACTTTTGAAGACCTAACAATTATTGAAAGTGATACTCCTCTTATGCACTCTGGTTCTGAAAGATGTGCAATTGATTCGGACTCTGACCGAGGTACTGTCTCAGATTTTGAGTTAGAAGAACAATCCAAGGGCTCTGGATCAGTAATATGGGGAGTAGATTCTGACTCAGAAAAGTCTTCTAGGGATGCAGACTCTAGAAAACACCCATTAAAAGCAGAAAGTTATCAGATGGGTTCAGTCTCAGTCGAAGACTTGACCACGACAGAGCAACTGCTGGTGAGAATGGAACAGTGCCAGGTGGAATCTGAATCTCTGAAAGACTGGGTGTTCTCAGGCTCAGAGAAATCCCTGGAAGATTCTGACTCTGAAAGAGACTCAGACTCTGATAATGAAAGAAAGAAAGAAGAAAAACGTCAAATGGCTTCAGATTCCATAAAACGTCTAATGGAATCTGAAAAAACAATGATGGAGACTGAAATTTTCTGGATGATACCTGATTCTGAGAGTTATGCAGTAGACTCAGGCACAGAAAAAGTTACAGCATCAACGTCTAAGGTACAGATGATACAGATGGAAAAAACAGAAAAGCGAAGATCTAAGAGATATCTGATGGACTCTGACTCTGAATCAAGTGAGATTGACTCAGATTTAGAAAGATGTGAGCTAGCCTCAGCAGCTGTGAAACATTTCATGGATACAGAAACATTTCATATGAGTACTGCTCATAATAAGCCTACAAAGGATTCTTGGTCTGAAAGAACAGTGAACTCAGACTCTGAAAGCCCTGTGATGTCCTCTGATTCTGTGAAGCAGATAAAGAAAGCTGAAACATGCAAAAGTACCTGTAATTTGGAAAGACTCAAGGTGGCTCACAAGTCTGAGTCTCTACAGCAGTGGTTAGATGCTAAAATAAAACAGTTAGATTCTGGTCATAGTGGACACTGGGATAGCTCTGGAAAGTATCATTTTAGGTCTATAGTACCTCAAGATAGCTTTGGAAAATGTCAGGGTGACCTTCAAACATTTCAGAGTATCACTGAAGAAGATCAAGTAGACTCCAGTTCTGAAAAACATCAGAAAAACACTGGAAATGAAAGAGAAAATGAACCTGAAAGTAAAAGACACACCATAAAGACAGAGAAGGGATTTGACAATGAGGGATTTCAAATAGATAAGGAAAGAGAAAAACATCTCATGGAGTCTGACCATCATGACTCAGAAAATGAAGCACACCGACTTGGTGCTCGCAGAAAGGATAATCGTCCTCCCGGTAAGCTAAAATATATGTGGCCTTTAAAATACCTTATAAGTTTTATTAATAGCATCATAACATTTTCCCAAATGTCAGTAACTTTGATATATTTTGGTCTTAAACCACTTAAGAAAACTAAATAAATAAATAGGGAAAAAATCCTTTTATTTATTCCAGAATGATGGTAGCTAAATTTAACATTGTGTTCTTAGGCCATAATAGACAGTGTTTTTATAAGCATTTTTTACTTACTCTGTGGATTACTATGTAGCTGGATGGCTGTCCCCTGATGTCCTCCTCCTTCTTGGGCTACCTCTCAGCAACTCTTTTTCCCAGATTTCTCCTACTATATATTCTGTTTGCCTGCCAACCATGCCTATCCTTTTTCCTGCCTTGCTATTGGCAATTTATATCTTTATTAGACCATCAGGTGTTCTAGACAGGCAAAGTATCGCAGCTTCACAGAGTTAAACAAATGCAGCATAAACAAAAGTAACACACCTTAACATAATATCCCCAATAATGTGTAGTAAACATTCTTTTGCAAAATATCATTTTATTAGTAATTGGTAATAACTGAGTCTGTTTAATATGACTCTAGGTTTTTGGAGGCCTCTTACCCTGCCTACTAAGCTTGGTCAGGAAAAGAAAACTGAAGAGCAAAAGTCTGTAAAGCAAAAAGATAACAGAGGTGAGTATATGCAGTAGAAATTGTCTAATAATTTAGTCATGCTAATTGTTAATATTTTGGAAAATAAATTCAGAAACTGGAGAGATAGAGTGGTTGCAAGGTAATATAATACACAATAATACTTAATTTAATACTTAATACATAATAATACTAAATTATATGATTTACTACAAAGAAAAAACAGCACAACAAAAAGGACATGAAATAAAGTCTAATAAAATATATGATATATATATATAATCAACCCAGGAACATTTTTTGCAGTATGTGGTGTTTTCCTGCAATGCTGGTTAGACTCCCAGTGCCTATCTATAATGTGTTTTTAATGGTTTAGGATATAATTCACCCAATAAAGTATGAAGCTCAGTGTTTTTAATATATTCACAGATACATGCAACTATCAACTCTATTCGAGTATTTTATTAGTACAGTGACAACTCTGTACCTATTACCTATGTATCTTCCCCTACCCTATCTTTCCCTCAGAAACAACTAATCAACTTTCTGTCAAATTTCCTATTTTGCTTCTTTTATATGAATTGAATCTTATGATGAATTCTACTTTATGACTTCATTCATTTAATTAGTATAACTAATCCAAGATTACTCTATTATAGTGTGTATCTTAACTTTTATGATTGAACAATATTCCATATTAGGCATTATCACTTTTTATGTGTAGACCTATACATTTATGGGCATTTGGATTCATTCCATCACAGATATAAGGCTACTCTAAATGTTTAAAAGATTCTGTAATGGAATATGTTTCATTTCTTGCCGGTAATATTCCTAGAAGTGAAATCGCATCAAAACCCATCATTTGTTGCTTAACAAATTGTCCCAAAGTTATATACTGTTTCAAAAGTTAATGTATACATGCAGATAACCTTATACAGACTGAACAGTTTCTCTCTTTCTCTCTCTTCTCTCTCTCACACACATACATTTATATAATAATATTTAAAGAATAAAAAGGACACCAATTTGAAAGTGAGCAAGGAGGAATACATGGGAAGGAGAAAATTATGTAAACATAATATCAAAAATATTTTTATTTTAACTTTCTTTTTAATTTATTCTTTGTGTCTTTAACATGATACATTTGTTTCCCTGTCCCTTTATATCTGCCGTCTGCCCTTGCAACTTCCCCATAAAATAAAATAAAATTTAAGAGAAAAAAGGGAAAAAAAATCTCATCATGGAAATTGTACTGTGACACAGTAATTCACACAGTAAACCCTTTTATCCTTGTAACTTTACTTGCAAGTGTTCTTTGCAAAGAGTCATTGGTCTGGTTCAAGGTCTCTCTAGGACTTCTCTTTGATATCCTGTTGCACTGTGTCATGCAGATCCTGCAGTTTTGAGTCTGTAGGACCAGCCCCTTCACGTATTCCAGAAGATCATAGATGGAGTGGTGGGTGGGAGAGAGTTGCCCCTTCTTACCCCTCACCCCTCTCCACATGCTACAGATGAGGGAGCTGACTCTTTCCCTTATCAGTTGAAGCACTCAGAAAAGTAGGCCCTGCTCCTCACCTGGGCAGCACAGTAGACCTGACCCTATTGGCAGAGTCACAGGTGAGCTGGCCCTAAGGGTGTGAGGGTGGAATAGCTGGTCACAGCCCCATCATCTGCCAAAATGTGGTGGTGAGGGCAAGGGAAAAATACTCTTCCTTCCTTGGCCCTACCACTTGTGGTGATTTAGGGAGCTGGCCCTCTCTCTTACCAGCTTCATCACATGGGAAAGTGGACCCTACACCTTACCTGGACAGCATAGAAGAGCTCCTACTGACAGGGGTCAGGGAACCAGCCATGAGAACATGAGCATGTGGGAGATCTGGCCCTGCCCTTCATCTGTCGTATGGCAGTGTGCAGGGGAGAGATGCCCTCTGCCCCACTCCTCACTGCCTGTGGCAGGTGGGATTGCTGACCCTGGGGTTTTAAAAGTGGATGAGCTGTCCATGCCTCTCACCAGCTACAGCCCTTGAGAGAGTGACCAACACACCTGGGCAACACAGTAGAGCTGTCCCTGAAGGTATGGGTGTGGGAAAGCCAACCCTGAGGACATGAAATCAGGAGAACTGACCCCACCCCTTGCTCATTGCTACAAGAGATGAACTAGCCAGGGAAATGCTGGAGAGCTCACAGTGGTGGTGAAGATAAGAGAGAGCTGGTGGTCTGAGGAACCCTGCAACTTTCCTGGCCCAGAACCAGAATTATGAGTTGGCCCACCCCAAAAAATTATTTTTAAAAAGTATATATATATATATATACATTAGGTATATGACTTCATAATACTTTTTTCTTCTGTGTGAATTATATTTTCTTGGCATCAAAATCCAATCTTAATTTGACAAAATATTGTTATAGATACCTATTTTCATATTATCTATAATAACAGTTTTCCTTTTGTTCCTTATATTTTAGACCTCATATATAATAATACTTTTCCAATTTCAAGGTTGTAAAGTTTTCCACCTGTTTTTTCTAAGAGCTTCATAGGTTTGTATCTTACATTTAACTGATTAGTCTATTTGGGGATTTTTTTGGCATAGTGTGATGTAAGAGAACCTTTCTTTTTTTTCAAGTGGCTGCACCTTATCCTGTTATCATTTGTTAATAAAATTATTCTTTTCTGCATGGAGTGTTCTTGACACTATTGTAAAAATCAGTTTAAACTGATCCATAATTTCATGTCTAGATTGTAATTTTGCCATTGAGCTACCTGCTTATTATTGTAACAATACCACACATCATTTCAAAATAATTATGCTGTGTGGGCATTTCAGCACCCCAAAAAGACCCTTTGTGAACCACATTCAGAGTATCTGTCATTGTACTATATGATAAAGTTTTGTCAGAAGAGTACTGCTAAGTTGGGTGGGGTAAATTAGGACTGCATAGTATTAAAAGAGGTGAAAATTTGTTGGGAATTGTCACATTGGATCCAAACAGTGTGCCAGATATAGCTTTGCACTATATCATTTCCATATTTACTCTTTTATATTTTTGCCTCCAAAAAACCATGGACTTGACTGGTTAGTAGGGTTTCAACTTCCTGAGAAATGAAACTCTTTATGTTGTCAGGTCATATATTTATCTTCAAACCAGTTTCCTTTCGGTCCATTTTTTAAACCCAAACTGCCCCAACTGTCTGTTCTTTATTTTTCCATTTTATTCTTATTTGTATTTAAATTACCCTCCTCAAAATTCATTGATTTTTGTCTTTCCATAATGTCCCCAAGAGTGCATAAATTATGTTCACAGACATTTGTTTGATTGAGTATTCCAAGTCCTCTTACTTGCTTTTATGCCCTGTTAGTCTGTCCTCCCCTGATCCATTCTTTTTGTGAGGTTTACACTGAGCCTTTTGTTTGATTTATTAAAATTTCCATTTCCAGCATTTTACTTTGGTATTCTTTAGTAATTCTTTATTGAACACCATTTTCTATCCTGTATTGACTTCCTTATTTCATTCAGCTATTTTGCATGTATTCCCTTAGAATTTTTTTGGTAGATTTGTATCCTCTTTTATTTGTATACTTTCTGTATAAGTAGCTTTTAGGATTTGCCTGCATCACTAACTAGGGCAAAAATCAGTGACTGGCTAGGTTACAGGCCCTAATGCTATTATTATGCTAAATTAATATAGTATTAAACTGCCTCCTATGTTGTTATTTTTATATCCATTGATTAGTGAAACTCTTAACCGTCCTCAGAGGAACTTCTTTTTTCAGTACATGGCAATTAGTACAAATACCCACAACCAATTAGTGTGCAGAGAATAAGAGACTGTAGTGCTCAGCATTAAATGAAACTTTGTGTGACACTGCCTTTTCTCAACATTCATGGATCATTACAGAAGAAGGGATGAAAAAAAATATAAAAGCCAGGAGTAACTATCTGTAACAAAACCATATATGCCTATCATGAGAGCACAGTTGTACATATAAACTCAGAGTGGCTAGGGCTACACATTATGAAAGACTACCCATGCTCCAGTAGATGGTCCCACAGACATATGCATATAGTCAGTACTAAGTGGACTCAGAGGCTATTAAATTTAAAAGACAGATGAAGTTGGGAGGGAAAGCTGGAGAGTATAGAAGATGGATTGGAAGCCAGAAAATGAGTAGACTGGATCCAAAATTATATGAATTTATGAATATTAAATATAGTACTTATTAATAAGAAATATATATTTAACAAATGTCACTTTTTTAAAATTTAGGCACAATATGTCACTAATTCATTCATGAAACACTATAAGTTCTTTCCAAACCCAATCCAGACACCAGTCAAGGGTAAAGAAAACCTTTCAACACGGAAGCTTAAGAAATGATTTTACTAAATCTGTGTGCAGTTTGCTCTATTAGACATTCTCCAAGATGTCTTTTCATGAAAATTGTTACTAATAAAACCCCTATATGGCAAGATATAAACTGCATAAATGATCCTAGTTTATACTTTTTAATCTTCCCTCATCTAGTTAGAACAAAAGCCCCTTACCAAAAAAGTCAATCTTTAAAAAAAATTTCAGGCCATCAATTCAGGCACAGTGTAACTGCAGTTAAGTTTGAGCTGACCTGAACGCCTTGCATGTTCAGATTTTATTGTAATTGAGTTCGCAAGCCATAAGTATAGTCCCAGAAGGCATATTTGTTACACTTGAAAACACATCCTAAGTAAAACATATATTAGTCAGACAATATAGGTTAACCGGATTCCCACTGTGGCTTCTCACCATAGAATATACTTCCTTAGTTTAATTTTTAGTATAGTTCACTTAAGTTAGTTCTGTTTTCAGAACAGCTGCCTAAAAGCTGACAGATCCAGGTATTTTTCTTTGACCAACATACCAGTTGATACCTTGAAATGCTTTACTTTCCATGTATGTGTATTGAAAGTGCTAGAATTAAAGCTGTCCACTACCATTTCATATTCAATGCTACCTGGTGTGATTTTAGGCTCATCCATCAAATAAATTCAATGAACTTACAGTACCTTGAATCACCAGCCAATTAAGTTTTCCTTCAGAAAATGGGAGAAACTAACAGAAACGGTTGTAAAAAGCAAACATCTTTAATTCTTGTTTAGAATCATATGCCTAAATTTGTAAGGTTTATAATATATTGTTATAAAATTAGTGTATGCCATCATCAATATCTGCTTTATTTTCAGTTATCTGATACTTTATCAAGATCTTTTGTCTTGATTTAGTTGTATGCAAATGTAACAAAAGCATTTGTAGAATATTTGTATACAGCTTAACCAGAAGTACAAGTCACAAATCTTTTTTCAAAAAACCTTTTAAGTGGCCGTATGTGATAGTTCATCATTCATAGAATAATCTGATGGTCAGCCTATAAAAAAAATCACTTCTTCTCTGGGGTTAGCTGCATTTAGCAATCAAATTTCTGTATTAAAATATTAGAGCAGTAGATAAAGTAAATCAGGCTCTTAGTGCATTGTTATAAAACACACTAATATTGAAATTGAATACAAGGCAACAGCAATGAGCCATGCCCCAGAGATGATCCAAAATCCAATATATCAGTAGTGATTACAGTCCTTGTGGTATGCTCTCCCTCAGTGTACAATATGGGAAAGAATTGCAAGTTAGGAATGCAACCAGTCTCTGTTACAAATATAAATATTATTAACATCTTGTTTTCAGACTAATTAAAAGCCAAATCCTTTCCTGTAAGCATTTATGCGTGACCCAGAAACAGTGAAACACTCATCATGTCTGAATTCTGACACACAATCTGAATTATTTTCTTTGAGTGGAGTGATCTCTGTTTGACACAGCTTAATATTAGGTCTGAAGTAGCAGATCTATTAGAGTTTGAGTATAGATTCAGGTCTAGGTTATAAGGTCATATGAAGTCAATAATAAAAAAACAAAGCAAAATAAAGTGGCAGCTTTCTGTTAGAAAAACAGGGCCAACCAAGAAAAGCAAGCATAGAGTCATATTATATCCAAGTCTCAGTGACAAACAAGAATACCCTATGTCTTTTTTTTATCTTCCTTTTCTGGAATTTAAATTGGCCTGCCCAAAAATATTTACACAGGGTGATAAGATCATCAGAAATTATGAGCAGACATCTGATGTAATGAGTGTTTATTTAAAAAAAAACGGTGAAGCACTTCCAGTGTATCTACTTCTAGAAATTGCCTGTACATATTTTTTTCCTTTTAAAGTTTTTACATTTTTTTCTGACCTGGATTATCTTTTCAGTACTTATAAAGTAATAAGTATTTAATGTATTCATATCACTTTTATCATCTGAATTAGCTACATTTTATAGAAAGTATTTTCTCCCATTGCAGTAGCAGTTAATTTAGAATTTGCAGAATTAACTTTACAACTTTATAGAGATTGTGGAAATAAAACAAGTGGACAGGCAGCTGCTTTAATGATATGAATGAAGATATGACTTAGTATATTAGTTCATGCGTGTTACTATAATGCAGTATAGTTATACTTAAGCAAGTTACAGTATAAAGAAAAGGTTTTTATTTTTAAAACAATCTTATTTTATATACCAATCCCAGTCCCCTCTCCTTCCACCCTTTTTGTAACATTGTTCTAAAGGTGCAACTTTTAGGGGTACATCCCGTGGTAGCATTTTGTTTAGCAGAGTCCTAAGGTTATATGGAAACAAATAACAAGGAACATGGAACAAATAATTGACTGTGTATTTTCTGATATCTTTTACTTCTCATATGAATCATTTAGGATTCAAACCATCAGTTTTCACTTGAATGTGTTCATCTAATCTAATCACCTCGCCAAGATTCCATCTTCTAAATATTGTTGCCATAGTTAGGATGAGAGCCTGTGTCCCTGGAAGTCCTAACAAACCTGGTTCAGCCACCTATCTTCAATAAGTTTATCAAAAGAACCAAAATAATGGTGAAGAGGCAAAGGAGATTTAGTCAATGTGACCAAATTGGGAAGAGAGTCAAAGAAATTCAGTGAAATCCCTACAAAATTCATATCTGGCATTCTAACATAAGGTTAATGTATGAAGTTTTACTCTTGGTTTTTTGAGGGGCTCACCATCCAGCTCCCAAATAAATCATACAGGGAGGCTTATTCTTAGTTATGAATGCCCAGCCTTAGTTTGACTTGTTTCTTTCCAGCTTTTCTTAGTTTAAATTATTCCATCTATCTTTTGCCTCTGGGATATTTCCTTTTCTTCTGTATATCATACTTTCACTGTTACTCCTCGGCTGGCTAGGTGACTGGTCCCTGATGTCCTCCTTCCTCCTTCTATTTGTACTCTTTGCCTGTCAGTCCACCTATCGTGCCTCACTATTGGCCCTTCGCCTCTTTATTAAGACCATCAGGTGTTTGAGACAGGTAAAGAATCACAGCTTCACTTAATCAAACAAATGCAGCATAAACAAAAGCAACACATCTTTACATCATTAAACAAATGTCCCACAGCATAAACAAAAGTAACACACCTTAAAATAACATTCTCCAACAGATTACGTTTTAAATACAAGAGGTATACATAACTAAGTCCTGGTCAAGGTGTGGTTATATCCATAATTGACTTAGTATTGCCTTGACTCTGGTCAGTCCTGCATGGTGATCTGACATGTTGTCATGGTGGTGGGATGTGAAATCCATTTAGAAGTTCTCCCTTTGGCTATCACCACTACTCCCAATGTATAATTCCTTGGGGGAAATTATGATTCTATGGGGTGACTTTTTTCACCATTCCAGATAGCCATAGTAAGAGACAGAAATGTTCCTTTTAAATGCCCTCATTTTTCCAAGCATTCCAGTTACATTTTTCCACTTCTTTATTTTTGAAAATGTCATACATGTATATAATGTATCTTATCATACCCATCTTCCCATTCTCTTACTCTAATACATTTCTCTACTAACTTCATATCTTCTTTACAAATGTTAATGCACTGAGTCCATTTAGTGTTGCACATATGCACAGGATCATCCACTGACACATGGGTAACTTACCACTGGCCAGCACTCACAATGAAAAGTGATTCTTCCCCTGTCAGATTTTACCCTTGGGCTTGTGATTTCTCTAGTAATGGAGTTTTGACCATGTTTACAGAATCAAGCATAAATTCCCTCTTATAAGGCAAACCTCAAATCCAATCAAGAAAGTGTTTGGTGACTCCATAAACCATCTTGTCATCAATGTATAAGTGGGTATATCTTGCCTGGTAAGTGAGTATTGTAGTGTGAGGAATACAATATTGTATAAGACCATTGATAGTTTTTCTCACCAGAGAGCCCACATAGCACTTTGTAGCACTGTGAAACCAGGCAAGGAGAAAGGTAGTTTCATGTTCAGTTCAGGAATAATTTTTCTTTGCCCTACAAGTGGAATGTGGGGTGTCTTCAACAATAGAGTCTTGGCATCTAGTTAAGATGGGCAACCAAGAGCAATAGATATATTCTTCATTGTTCTGGGTACCTCTCATTGATACTTCTCATTGGAGGAAAGTAATGCATGCCTGATACTGAAATTTTCACTAAGTCCATATATTTAGAAATCAGCATTGTTCACCCATGAGGTACTCCTATTCGAACTGCATTTAAATATATATATCTATATATACATGATATACACACATATACATGCATATATATTAAATAGTTAACAAACTAGTGGAGTTTCATGAAGCTGCTTAATGCATTCTTGGTTTTGTTTAACCCACCCCAATCCCTCCTTTCTTCTACTCCTTGTCCCTGTCCCCACTTAAACCTTTTGTTTTCAATAGTCCCCATTGTTCTTTCATAAAACATTTTCCCTTCTAATTATGTTTTAAAGTAAATTATTTATTTTTGTTTTATATACATTCGTGTTTTACCTGCATTAATGTCTGTGTGAGGGTGTTGGATCCCCTACATCAAGCAGTGCAGATAGTTGTGAGCTGCCATGTGAGTGCTGGGAATTGAATGCAGGTCCTCTGAAAGAGCAGACAGTGTTCCTAACCACTGAGCCATCTCTCCTGCCCCTCAACTTATCTTTTTATTTGAGTTTCTAGATAATAGGTTCCAGTGTAGCTTTTTCATACACACTTAATTTTTGTAAATTCTTCCTTTAAGCTCTTATTTTCTCATCCACTTTAGTCCATTTCTTGCTTGAGCCATTCTACCTCTATTCTAGTAAGCCACTTCTTTCCTTTCACCATTATTTTATTATCCTCTCTCCTCTAAATATGTCACACCAAGGCCCATTTCCAGTTTTATGATTTTGATTGTACTCCAGGTTAAATTCACAAAACAAAAATAAATCTAGAATCTAAATATAGAAATATAGAATTTGTCTTTTTGAGCCTTGGTGACTCCAGCTCTGTATAATTTCTTCTAAAACCTGTACTCTTCATTTTATTTTCTTTTATACCAGAGTAATAGTCAATTGTGTATATGTACCAAACTGAAGTGCATTCTTTAGTTGATGGGTGTCTTTGATTATTAGTCTTCCTAGAAATTGTGAATAAATAGGCAAAAATGAACATAAATATGCAAGTATCTTTGTAGTAAGGTATCTGGTCCTTTAAATATATGCCTAGGAGTGGTATACTCTGGGTCATGTAATAAATATATATAAATATATGTATATATATATACATATATATATATTTCCAGTTTTCTGAGAAAACTCTACTGATTTGCAAAGAAGGTACACTAGTTTAAACTCCTACCAACCATGTATAAGGGTTCTCCTTTCCCACATCCTTCCCGCATTTATCATTTGTACAATTCCTGACAATAGTCATTCTTTCTTGTGTGAGATGGAATCTTAAAGTAATTTTAATCTGCATTTTCCTTACAGCTAAGGATGTGGGATACTTTTTGAATTATTAACTAAAATTTTATATTTCTTGTTTTGAGAAGTTTCTTCTCAGTTCCCTAGCCCTTAAAATGTTGTCCTCCATCCCCTCTGGTTCTTTAAACTCTTTCCACCTCCTCTTCTGCAGTTTCCTGAACCCTGAGGGATTTGATAGATTTGTACCAAGGTCTCCCACCCTTCATATGTTGACTGTAGGTCTCTGTACTTATTTCCATATGCTGCAGGAGGAAGCTTCTCTGATGATGGCTGAGGAAGGCACTTATGTATAAGTATAGCAGAATGCCATTAGGAGAAATTTTAGTACTATGTTCATTTAGCAGAACAGTAGTATTTGGCTTTCCCCTAGATCACTCGTCTCGGGTTCTTGGTCATCCATGCAATATTGGGTACGGCTTCCATCTCAGGTAGTAAGCCTTAAATCAAATCAAATATTGGTTTGTTGCTCCCACAAGATTTGTGACATTATTGTACCCACTGTATATTTCAGGCAAGTCAGCATTGTAGATACAAGTGTTTGTAGCTAGCTTATTTTTTACCTTTCTCCTATGGTAGCAAGGAGAGTACCTTCCAGTACCATGAACATTAGTTCATAGGGTTGAAGGCACTAGGTAGGCAATAGCTTGACTTCTCCTTGCCCAATTGAGTCACTTAAGTGCTGATTTCAGCAATAGGCCTTTACCATCAGTTTGTGGAGTGCAACCATAAAGCCTTGGCAATAGTCTGGGTTGTTTAAGGGTTCCTATTGGACTCCTTGGGCTAACAACTCGATTAGACATAACACATTCCTGGTGCTAGAAGCTTAGTTTGGTGATGATATATCCAGTTGTATCTCTTTCTCTCCCATTTTTAGCAATTTCATTTAGATTGCCTTCATATATGTATATAGTATAGGAAGCATCTACTGTATTAGGTTTCCATATGAGCCCTCAAATGGCCCTTAGTTTTAGCTGTTCCTCCCTGTATTCTCTCCTTGCTCCCTTTCCCCTCTACCTCCTTATATAATCCTCCTGCTCTAGCCACCCCACTCCATCCTGACTTGTCTATCCATAAATACCTATTCTATTTCCCCTTCCTAGGGAGATGTATCGCTTTTCTCAGTCACTTACTCTATACCTAACCTCTGTGGTTATATAGTTTGTCACTTGCTTATCAATGACTTAATAGCTAGCATCCACTATACTTGAATATACTATACTATATTTGTATTTTCTGGGTCTGGGTTACCTCACTCTGGATAACTTTTTTTAGTTCATCCATTTACCTGCAGTTTTCCAGTTTTTATTTTTTTAATTGATGTGTAATATTCCATTGTGTAAATGTATCTCATTTTCATTATATATTCATCCATTGTCTGGCTTGAGCTTGCAGGTGGCTTGTGCATTACAAAGCCTGAGAGTTTGTATGTGCAGCTGCCTTTTGTTCAGAGGATACTGTTTCCTTTAATTTATCCAGCACCTCTGATTCTAACAGTACTTCTCATCTTCTGCAATGATCCCTGAACTTTTGAGGAAGGTGTGTGATATGGATGTTACTTTTAGGGTTGAGCATTTCATAGTCTTTTATTTTCACATTGACTACTTGTGGGGTCTCTGTTAATCTAATTAGGTTGTCTTATTTTCTGGGAGATGGCAGAGGCTTTATTTGGATATTAAAATCACATAAGATGAAAAAACTTGGTAAATCTACTTTTTCTATTATGACTATTTCTGATTTATTTTGGTTAGTATTTGAATGCATTTTTTTCATCATCCCTTCAACTTCACTGTATGTGAACACTATCATAAATACATGTAGGGTGATACTCGCTGTCTTTCATTTAGTTTATTTAAGTTTAAATAAATAATAAAGAAGTATTGCCATTTTTCTTTTGGGATGAGAATGTTGTGGTTCATTCTTTTGTTCTTTTCCTATGTTACTATCTTCCTTTGTGTCTCAGGACCCCCATATGTGAATGTGGATGGTTACTGTAATTTAATACCTTTCTTCCATATATGACACACTTTATTTGACGTTACCATGAGACTTAAGTAAAACAGTTTTTATAACATCCATCTTAAGGTGATTGAGAACTTAAATTTAATTGTATATGACACACACATTTCATTATACTCACACACTCTGATACTGATATCACAATTTCCATATTTTAATATAACCATTAACATTTTATAATTACTTTAATACTTTGAGTTTTGTCTTTTATAATACGATTAAAGGGCATTTACTCAGCACAGATATAGTATTAAAATAGGCTGTACTAGTTCATATATTTACTCTTACTATTATATTTGTAATTTTATGTTTTCATGCTTTATTTCTGTTTGAAGTACTTTCTTTTGCATCTCTTATAATAATATAATAATTTCCTATAATATAACAAGTTCCTATAATAATATAATATCCAGAATTATATGGATTCTGTAAGCTTTTATTTGCTCATTAAAATATTTCTCTTTACTTTTTAAAACAAATTTGAATGACATAATACCCTTGGTTAGCAGTTTTTATTATTTCCAGTATTTTATTTGCTATTTTGATTATGTGTTTTGTATGAATTTCTTTGGCTTTACCTTATATTGGGATTATATGACTTCATAGATTACTTTATTCCCTAGATTTGGGGACTTCTTGTCCATATATCTTCAAGTAAATATTTTCCTTTTTCTCTTTTTATCCTTGAGTTTGCCAGAATGTGTATACTGATACACTTGGCACTATCCTTCAATATCCTTATAATTTCATCACTCTTTTATTTTTTTGCCCCATCTAGTTAACTTCCAATTAACTATCTTGTTATTTTATTTTCCTATTCTGTGATTAGTTTGCAGTTGATCTACTTTAGTGAATTTTTTATTTTAATTATTATATATTTTAACTCTTTGTTTTCTATTTGATACATGTTAATTAGCATGTTATCTTTGAAATTCTCACTTTGTTGATGGCTTTTTCCTTATGTTGAGCATACTTATGATTATTATTTTTGATTTATGTTTTAAGTAAACATATATCTCAATTTCATTAGAAACAATTCCTTTGTTTTGAACAAATTTCCATATTTCATTGTTGTCCTTGACTTTTCATATCTGAACATTATAAAAACATTCACTGCTCCCAGATCTTGTTCAAATGGCCTTATTCAAGATAGAACCCTGCATTAAGTAGCCTGCTATCTAAATCTCAGTATCCCCCAGACACCTATAATATACTAAGTCTCTCTAAGAGTCTACTTCTCATTCTTTAAGGTTCATTTTCTTGGAACTTGTTCAAAACTTGGAACTGAGTTCAGATCTCCAAAACTGTAAAAGCTGGAGGGAGGAATGCTTATCTTAAACCCATTACTCCCAAAAGAAGATGGGAGACAGAGACAGTAAAATCACTGGAGACTTTAAGACAAGCTTGACTGGCTTTTGCAGCAGTGCTAATAAAAGAGAAACTGTTTCAAACAGTGTGTACCACATTCCCAATTCATACAAATAAACAAACATGGATGAGTACACACATGAATGCTTTATTTACACATAAAATATTTTTTTAAATATTTGAATTTCTTTATAGAACATTTTGTGAAATTCCTTGATCAGTGATAGATTTCTAAGTTAACATAGCATTGCTTATCTCCATAGTATATTCATCAGTTTCTTTAAGATAGTAAGAATTTGTGCATATTCATCTCTGTATATAAACTCAACTTGATGGCTAGCTATCAAATGATTTTTGAAATAGTGGTAAATTTAGTTGATAAGTAACAATTAGTAAATAATAAAAATACAAACAATTGTATAAATAAAAAATTAATAGGAAGTTACCAAACAATAGTAAAAATATTATAAACAAGAGTCCTATCTAAATTAGTATAACACATGGTAATATCAGTTATATGTTATGTCTTAGTTAGGGCTCTTATTGCTGTGAAGAGACACCATGACCACACCAACTCTTATAAAGGAAAACCTTGAATTTGGGCTGGCTTACAGTTTCAGAGGTTTAGTCCATTTTTGTCATGGCAGGAAGCATGACAGCTCTTAGCATGGTACTGGAGAAGGAGCTAAGAGTTCAACATCTGGAACCACAGGGAGCAGAAGATAACTACCACACTAGGTTTAGCTTGAGCATATAAGACCTCAAAGCCTGCCTCCACAGTGACACACTTCCTACAACAAGGCCACATATACTCCAAAAAGACCACATCTCCTAATAGTGTCACTAGCTATGGGTCAAGCATTCAACCACATGAGTCTATGAGGGTTATTTCTATTCAAACCACCACATGCTATTAGAATAATGTTTAGATAAATATATTAATCACATGTAGATCTTTAGCATAGTATGATTAGAAACAACAGTTATAAGAGGTAACAGTGAACACTAGGTTCAATGAGAGACTCAGTCTTAAAATTTTAAGGTAAAAACAATAGAGGCAAATGTCTGACATTGACTCTAGTCTCCACAGGGGTATGCAGAGCTGAGCATGCATATGCATACAAGAATACATCACAAAAATAAAATAGGTTTAAAATTTAAAAAATGACAGGACTGAATACAGTATCACATTTTAGTGTCCTTTGTGGTTAGGTATCTCACTCTTTATCTCATAATAAATATTTAAACCAATTTATCATCATAAAATTATATGCTTGATATGCCCTTTTACAAATAGATACTTTTTTCATGTTGTTCAATAGTGCAGTACTTCTTTAATAACTGTGTACTTATTATTTGCTCCCCAGACAGATTGTGTCTTACTGTTCTAGACTATTACCTTAAATAGGGAATATTATTACAAACAGCCACACTGTCTTTTTTGTGTGTTTCTGCCAGGCAGTTACCCTTTGTCACTAATTTATACCAGTATATAATTAAAGTATATTGATACATGTACTCAAAGACCATAGCATTGAAGAAAATAATTACATTTTAAACACCTTTGACATAGGATTTGGTATAGAAAATTAGTAATTTCACCTTTATTTTATATTTATTATAAAGAATATGACTTTAGGGTACTAATTGTCTTCACCATTATACAAATATCTTCAATACCATTATGTTATCAGGGGCACTAGAATAACTTCATGTACTTTTCAGAATATACTCTTATTTTATTAGCAATAAAATCATGAAGTCTTTCCAAGAGGAAATATTTCATTATAGGCAAATCATACATGCCTTATCCTAGTGAATATCTTTCAGAGTATACCTATTTGATTGTGCAACCAAAAAGGGGTAAAAATTTTAACAATATCTTATGAACTCCTGTGATAAGGGAAATTTGATGAGAAAGCTTATTAAAAAAATTTTATTACAATTTTCTAAAACGAAATTACCATTCAGTATTCCTAAACTCTTTCCAAAATATGATTTCATGTTTATGCATAAAAATATACTTGAAACATGGAGGGAATGGCAAAAAAATGTTTATATTTGTTTTAAGATTTAGTCATGTACTTGCCTATGTACCTTGATGACAAGATTGTCCATAATGAAATTCAATAATTTTAGTTCAATTTTAAAGCTAAGATATTGGTAAATATCTACATTTCCACAATGATATAACATTTTTTTTTGGTTTTTCAAGACAAGATCTCTCTGTAGCTTTGGAGCCTGTCCTGGAACTAGCTCTTGTAGGCCAGGCTGGCCTCGAACTCACAGAGATCTGCCTGCCTCTGCCTCCTGAGTGCTGGGATTAAAGGTGTACACCACCACCGCCCGGCTAACATTAAGTTCTTGACAGCTATAGAAGATATAGTTGCTGTTAACTCTTATACCAAACTGTATATCAAACACAAGGATATGTTTTTCTCTCTAAACATGGAGATTTTATATATTATAAATGGTATAGCCCAGGAACAAATAAAGTTCTTAAAATTTCTAGAAATACAATGAAACAATGTAGATATCTTTATTGTAACAAATTTGTAAAGCTATAGTTTCATATTGGTCACAGCATTTTGTGAATTCTTATATAGTGTTTATTTTCTAAAGGGTAAGCTCTGTCAACTTGAAGAAAATTACTATCTGAAGTAAATGACTATGTTTTATTTATAGCTTAAAAAGCTTCAAATGACATTTAATTGAGAAGAAAATTTAGGGTCATGGCCTTCCCTTAAAAATCAAATAAAACTCACCATAATACTTTGAAGGAAATTATGTTTTGTTTGCACAGATTTTTATTGTAATGTGAACATTAAAGTTAGATTTATTATATATTTGTCTACTCTTGCTCATATATTATTATTCTCTCAGTTTGCAGAAGTCAGTTAAGAAGATACAAGAATGAAGACAAAACTGTGAGGTTCAAAGAGGCATCTTCAAGTTTCAGTGACATGTACTTGTCACAGGAAAAAATAAAGGAAAAACATGGCTATAGTTTTTCTCCAGACTTTCATACATTCACTGATGAAAAGTATCACAGAAAAGCCAGCCGGAAAATATCTGTCTATAAGCGCCATTACAGGGAGTATAGATATGCCCATGGTTTTGAGAGTTTAAAGTATCAAATTACTCCTATTCCTCTAAGTTCTGAGACTTCCACCTCTAATGTATCATCACTTGTTGGCAGCCCAAATTCTAAGAGTTCTAAGTCTGTCACAAGACAGAAGACTCGAAGAAGTATTACATCTTCTTTGGATGTGGGAACTCAAAGATGTGCCAGATGTTTTATGAAAATCAGTAAGTCTTCTTTTCATAAATGCTCCACAAATTCTGATGATTCCGACTCTGACTCTGACTCTCCTTTACATAGCCAAATTTCCTCAGATTCTAAATGTTCTTTGGGTTCTAAAACTGTTAGACACCTCAAGACTTCTCGAAATAGCCCTTTATCTCAATCCCTGGATCCTAAGCATCATGTGGGCAACCGCTGCTCTCTGCACAGGGAAGATTTTAAATATTTTGTGGATTCCACCTCTTATTTACATTGTGAAAGTTGTTCAGCTCTCCAAAATCTTAAGAGCTCTGCTGCTACCCAAACCATTCCCATAAAATCTAAAAAAATCATGGGCCAATGTAGTACCTCTGGCCACATAATGTCGACACCAGTAAGATTATCTGAAAGTGAAAGCAAATTCAACCTTACTGCCGAAACTCAAAATAAGGATAATTTTGATGATAGCATTATTAAACTTATCAGTGCTAGACATATCAAAGATGAGGATGATGTTGAAAACAAACTTCTTTCCAAAGATGAGACAGACCATGAAGATGAGACAAATACTGAAGAGGAAACAGATGTTGAAGATGAAACAGACACTGAAGATGAAAACAACAAAGATAAGAAAGATCCCAAAGATAAATCTGACCCCGATGGCAGTGATCCTAAAGGTGGCAATTCTGAAAATAATACTGATAGCAATAGTGGGTCTGATCCTAGTGGTGCTTCTGGGCCTACAAGTGGACCTGATTCCATCAAGGATGGTGACTCTAAAAATGTAACTGATCACAACAATGAATCTGACCCTGCCATTGATAATGCCTCCAACAGTGATGTTAACTTGAAATATTACACCGATTTAGACAATGCTCCTGATCTGGCAGAAGATGTCAATCAACACAATAATGCTGACTCCAAGGGTAGCACAACTCCAAACTCTGCCTCTGGAAACAAAAATAGAACTGTGCTGGACTATATTTCTGGTTCCAACTATGATTCTGTTCCTAGAAATGATACTGGACAAGGAAAGAATATTTACTCTGAGACTATTAGACCAATTTCCAACAGTCTTTACTTCATCCAAAATGAAACTTATCCTAAGAACAACCCGAGCCCCCAAAACAGCCATGGACTTCCAAAAGATACTGAGTCTAACTATAATACCAAACCCAGTAATGCTACTAGCCACAATGTTGTACCTAACAATATTTCTGACTCTAACTATGACACAGAACCTTCTAGCACTGCTAGTCACAAACATACAGCTGCCATAAAATATTATTCAGACCTTAATGATATCACAGGGTTTACATATGAAGTAAGATCAAGTTTTCTAGTCAGCCCAAACTATTTTGGCAGAAAGAAATATGCTACTATACCCAGCTTTGCACTTAGCACTATCAATGCTATTGACACTAGCAACCTCATCAGCTGTACTGCTGCTATTAGCTCTCAGTTTACTGCTGGAAAAAACTATGCCCTAGAAAATAAGCATTTCCTTAGTCATTTTAACGGCTTCAACATTATCACCAAAAATATTCAGAATGATCATAATTCTTCTAGTACCAGCAATATTAACATTCTAACTGATAATGAATTCAAAGCCAGTTCTATATCATCATCTATTCTTAAAATTGTTTATAGAAATATCTCACATTTTATTACTGGAACAACTCATACTTCTTATCTTGAATTTTTGATAACCTCTGAATTTTATGATCCACTTGAATTTATTAGAGCTTATATAATTTTTGATAACCAAAATATTGGTGCTCAGTTCCAAAACACTACTGGATACATGGACTCTGATACTTCTAAGTATGCCACTGGGTCAACAGATGCCCTTGATGCCAAAGAATCTGGCTTTGTAAAAGATTTTTCTGGGGTCCAGAATCCAATTGGCATCAAGGATCCTTCTCCTTTCAAGATTCTTTCCAATTTAAATATTCCACTCCATAGTTTTGATGTTATACTTGAAGCTGAACTACCAGATGTTATGAAGTTTGCTATATCATCAGATGCTATGAATAATTTTTTTAAGGTAAGTTTACATAGATATACATTTCAAATTCATTCTCAATTTCTTGTAATTTTTAGCATTAGGTTATTGATCCTAGTTTAAAATTATTGGATATGTAAACTGTGGAACAGAGGAGACAAAGTATCCAGTATTATTTATTTTACATGGGAAAATCTGGAGTGTGATTTTCAATAGGAAATAATTCATCTTCTATACATTGGTGAATGGAAAACTAACTGAATAGGCTATAATAGACTGTTCTACTTCTCTGCTTTCTTAGTAATGTTTGAATAGTTCATAAATGTAAACCTGGTCACAAGCAAGCCAGTACATTTTTACATATGTATCACTCACATGTACACTTGTTTTGGCTAATTCCTCTTTAGTGATAGAGAAAAGGTGAAGGGAATTATGGAAGGGATGGGACAGAAGGAAGGAGGAAGACAAAGAAGAGCAATCAAAATTAATCTTAAGTGTTGTGAATGAAACCATTTAACCAAAATCAACTTTGAAAACACTGATATTTTTAAGATGGGTTTTTGAAGTAGCTTTGGCATTCTAAACTCTCATTTACTTTTGAATAAATAACACTTGAGTTATTTTGGTAACATGTAAGAAAGCAAAACCCACTAATGGATTTTATAACTTTAGTTTAAAATCTGTTTATCTTATTTTTCTTTATAATAAATAACCCTATGTTTTATCAATTATTTCCTCTAGTATGAATTATATTCACAAATTAAGATTGCTTAAGTACATAGAGAACTATTTTTGACAATAACAAAGTACAGTTATTTTGTGTAACTTTACCAACACATCAATAAAGCATAATTAGGTTGATATACATTGCATTTTATCCCTTTTATACAGTAGAAAAGGTAAACAAATAAACTTAAATTTGACTTTAGTGTCTGTGTGCAAATGTTCAACTTCATGTAATTTGCTTTTTTAAAATAAGTGAATGAATACAACTATACATTTAGAGTGAAGCACAGATTCGAATAGTCAAAATAGAAGTACAAAATTATCTCCTTAATGCTTTTACTTTAATAGAGAACAGTTTTATGTTTTTTCAATAGAGACAGCATCTTCCTAGAAACAGCAAGTATGGTTTTTATGTTTTTCTTATATAGACTTAAAGCTCATATTGGGTAGTTATAAGTATTAAAAGAGTATTGCTCGGATAAAATCTATAAAATTTAAAGAGTTTTTTCTTGTTTTTCCATTTCTCTCAAGTGAACCTTTGTTTGCTTTAGTATGAAAAAAATTGAAATATGTTTTAGTTTATTCTTTTGGTATTCATGGCCACATGAAAGCACGGTTTTAAAGTTTACATTTTTGAAGATTATAGTTATCATTTTGTTGTTAAAATCATGGCATGTATGAACTATGCTTTCTAACCAAAGATGACAAGATGAAATGGATCTACAAAACAGATTGTATTTACATTGAAAACAAATTTTCTAAGCGCAAGCCATTGATTTCTCTAAAATATCCAAATAAATATTATACCTGGCAGTATGTTTTCTAATGTTTATACTAGGATTAGATTATTGAAATATTTGCAGCCAATTAAAATATTTTCATTGTAGATGATCAGACTTCACAGTAAATTATGAATAGCCTGAGAAATAATGTATTTGATGTGCCTTCCAAATTAGAGGATTTTGTTTATTTTTTTTCTATTCAAAAATTTCCACTTCCTCCCCTCCTCCCATTCCCCTCCCCCACTCATCCTCCTCCCTGCCCCTCCATCCTTAAGAAAGGGCAGGGTACCCTGCAATGTGGGAAGTCCAAGGCCTTCCCACCTCCATCCAGACCTAGGAAGGTGTGCATCCAAGTAAACTAGGGTCCCAAAAAGCCAGGACATGCAGTAGAAACAAGTCCCAGTGCCATTATTAATGCTTCTCAGTCAGCCCCCATTGTCAGCCACATTCAGACAGTCCAATTTGATCACATGCTCGTTCAGTCACAGTCCAGATGGATTTGGTGAGCTCCCATTAGATCAGGCACACTGTCTCAGTGGGTAGACCAACCCCTCATGGTCCTGACTTCCTTGCTCATCTTCTCCTTCCTTCTGCTCTTCAATTAGACCTTGGGAGCTCAGTCCAGTGCTCTGATGTGGGTCTCTCTCTATCTCCATCCATCGCCAGACAAAGATTCTATGGTGATATTCAAGATAATCATCAGTGTGATTATGGGGGAAGGCCAGTTCAGGCACCCTCTCCTCTGCTGCCCAAGGACCTAGCTGGGGGCATCCCCATGGATACCTGGGATCCCCTCAGGAACCAAGTCTCTTGCCCACCCTAAAATGGATCCCTTAATGTAGATATCTTCTTCCCTGTTCCAATATCTGCCCTTCCTCCATCTCCACCCACCCACTCCTCCAAGCTCTCCCCAGTCTTTCCCTTCTCCCTTCTCCTTCCCCCTTTCCCCTTCCCCCACCCCCAACT
>PVIU01018292.1:0-39422 GCA_004026605.1 Ondatra zibethicus
CATTACAACTACCAAAGAAATGTAGAACAGTGTAAGAGAATATGAGTAAACCCTGTACTCCATTAAGGTAGGAAATCTAAAAAGAATGCATGAATTTCTAGATTCAGTCAAACCAACGATACTTAACGAAGAAGAAATCGACATGCTAAACAGATCAATAACAAATGAAGAGGTTAAAATAGTAATTAAAAGCCTTTGGATTAAAAAAAAAAGTCTAGGACCAGGTGAATGGATTCAAAATAAAATTCTATCAAACTTTCCAAGAAGATATAGTCCTTCTGAAATCAGAAGGAGCACTCCCAAATTCTTACAACCCCAACCAGGTAAACACACACATACACACACACACATACACACACACACACACACCACACCACAACACACACACCCCACACACCACACTGTATACACACACACAAAATAAAAGAGAGAAAGAAAGAGAAGGGGGGAGGGAAAAGGAAGAGAAGAAAGAAAATTACCTGCCAATATCTCTGTTGAACATAGACTCAAACATACTCATAAAATACTTGCAATCAGCACATGTCCTTGTGGCACAATTGAGCATCTTTTGGGTATATACCCAAAAGTGGTATTACTGAGTCTTGAGGAAGGTTGTTTCCTAATTTTCTGAGAAATCGCCACACTGACATCCATAGGGGTTGTACCAGCTTGCATGTGCTCAACTATGTTCATAGCAGCTTTGTTTGTCGTAGCCAGAACCTGGAAACAACCTAAATGCCCCTCGACTGAAGAATGGATAAGGAAAATGTGGTACATCTACACAATGGAGTACTACACAGCAGAAAAAATAACGACACCTTGAATTTTGCAGGAAAATGGGTGGAGCTAGAAAACATTATTTTGAGTGAGGTAACCCAGACACAGAAAGACAATTATCACATGTACTCACTCATAGGCAGTTTTTTAAAAAGATTTTGTTTATTATATATACAATATAGTGTTCTGCCTCCATGTATGACTGCATGCCAGAAGAGGGCACCAGATCTCATTGTAGATAGTTGTGAGCCACCATGTGGTTGCTGGGAATTGAACTCAGAACCTCTGGAAGAGGAGTCAGCATCCTTAACCTCTGAGCCATCTCTCCAGCACTCATAGGCAGTTTTTAAACATAAAGCAAAGAAAACCAGCCTACAAAACACAATCCCAGAGAATTTAGACAACAATGAGGACACTAAGAGAGACTTACATAGATCTAATCTACACGGGAAGTAGAAAAAGACAATATCTCCTCAGTAAATTGGGAGCTTGGGGACTTGGGGGAGAGTTGAAGGGGGGAGGGGAGAGGCAGGGAGGGGAGCAGAGAAAAATGTAGAGCTCAATAAAAATCAATAAGAAGAGGAGAAATACTTACTATCAGAATTCATACATACATCAAAAATTATACACTATGACCAACTTGGCTTTATTCCTTAAATTCAGGTATGGTTTGACATGCAAGTCAACAAATGCAATAAACTACATAAATGGACTTAAAGACAAAGATCAAATGATCATCTCAATGGGTGTAGAAGAAGCCTCCAACACAATTCAACATGACTTCATGATAAAAGTCCTAGAGAATGTAGGACTAGTGGAAACGCACCTCAACACAATAAAAGTCATAGCAAACATCATCCTAAATGGAGAGAAGCTTGAAGCAACCCCACTAACATTGGGAAAGTCACAGGGATGTCCACTACCCCACGCTTCTCAATAATGTGATCAAAGCATTAGCTGAAGCAATGAGACAAGAGAAGAAAATCAAAGGGAAACAAATAGGGAAAGAAACTGGCAAACCATTGCTCTAAAGGAAGACATGATACTGTACCTTAGCCAAAAATTCTATCAGATAATTGAGAAACGATAAACAAATTTATCAATGTGGTAGGATAAAGAATCAACCTGCAAAAATCAATCTCTTTTCTATACACCATCCACAAATATATAGAGAAGGAGATCATGGGCACACTCCCATTCACAATAACCTCAAAGAAAATGAAATATCTAGGAATAAACATAACCAGGGAAGTGAAAGATCTCTAGAGTAAAAACTTTAAGCCTCTGAAGAAAGAGCGAAACACACTAAGAAAAATGAAAACATATTCCATGTCCATCAGTTCTAATTCTTTGAATTGATTAAATTAATATTATGAAAATGATCATTCTACCAAAAACTATTTATAGGCTCAGTGAAATCTCAGTCAAAATCCACATCTCTTTTGTTCCATAAAGACAGTACTCTATCCTCAAATTCATATAGAACTGCACAAGACCCTGGATAGCTTAAACAATTTTGAACATAAAGAACAATGATGGAGATATTGCATTTCCAGATCTTAAGATATATTATGGAGCCAGAATAATTAAAATAGCATGGCACAAAAACAAACATGTAGAGCAATGGGACAAAACTGAAGACCTAAACATGAGTACTTACAACTTCAGCCACTTAATACTTGACAAATATGTCAAATCATAAGCTAATGAGAACATTTTCAACAAATGGTGCTGGGAAAACAAGGTGTCCACATGCAGAAAAATAAAATTAAAGATGTAGATTTCACCTTGCACAAAAACATCCTCCAAAACCGGAACCCAGAACTCTGTAACTGCTAAAAGATAGCATAGACAAGATCCTACATGATACAGGTGTAGGAGATGACATTCTGAATCGGACTCCATTTGCCCAAGAATTTTAGGGTCAATGATTGACAAATGGGACTTCATAAAACAAACAAACCTGCTAAAGAAACAATCAGCTGAGTAAAAAGGATGCCCACAGAATGGGAGAAAATCTTTGCCAGGTATATATCTGACAGAGGATTAATATCCAGGCTATATAAAGAACTAAAAAGCAAATAATTTTTTTAAAAAAAGAAAGAATGAGCCATTCAAAAATGAACCTGGGCCCTGAAGAGCAGTTCTCAAAAGTAGAAAGAAAAATGACTAAGAAATATCTCAAAAAAAATGTTGTTTGTCTCAAGCAGTTTGGGAAATGCAAATCAAAGCAGCGTTGCTATTTCATCTTACCCTAGTCAGAATGACAATGATCAACAGAACAACCAGTGCCAGAGGGAGCAAATGTTGAGCAGAGTAGGAGAGAAATGTTCTCCTCAATATGTATATTTTTCACATCTCATATATATGAGTGGTGCGTGAAAAGAATTTCAGGTTTTTGGGACAGCTCTCATACTAAAGCCCAGGTTGGCTTTGAACCTCCAGGGATACTGCATTCTTGATGTCCTAAATGCCATGCTTACGGGTTTTAGTCAGCTTATCTGACTACATGTATTAAACCAAGAATAACTAAGAGCAACAGGCTATTTAAGCTTGCTGGCAGCATATTCTTGTGTAAATAGACGTTTTCTCACAAGGCATATGGATTTTCTTTGAGAGCATTCTTGATTAATATGTGAAAACCGCTATTGTAATAAAACTTTGTTCTCCTAGTAATGGTTAAACCATAACGCTCCAGAAACAGAATAAATGGATAATCCTGGGGGATGGGGCAGAGAGCACATAGATCATTTGGATGTTGTAATTATAATGTAGTAGACACCTAAAGAATGGCAGGATCCCAAAAGCTGCCCCAAGTGTGATGGGTTTAAAATCGGGTTGTTTTGCAAATTTTCTCTACTATATAACATTTTTCTTTCAAATTTAAAAATCTCAAAGAACCCATGAAGTTACATATTATGCATGAGAAGGTGGTAGCAAATAAAGATGAGAAACGTCTTTTTGTAACATTACATGGGGGCTGTATCTATGTGTTGTCCTTCCACTTGGTGCATTTTTTAAAGGCAGCAAATAGTAATCATTCGCCCCTTTGAGTCATAAAACGTGTTTAGATGTAACAAGCATGTCACCAATAGGAGTTCCCTGAATTCATATTCAGTCTCTGCGCTGAAACAGGTGGAAGGAGCCCAGGGTACAGCCCCAGGATGACCCACTGGGATCAGACCTCTTATCAGCCTTCAGGTACTAGCACTTACTATTCATATAACTGCAGTAGAGAAAATGCTTTTCTATCAATGAAACGCTTTTTATATGATACACGTGTCAGCTTTGTGTGGTTAGTTGGACCTGAAATGAATGCCTGCTTACGGTAAGCTTGGGGAGGATGCGGGATATGAGTAATGAAATCATGATAGACAGATACTCTTTGTTGCTTTGTACACTACTTAGTTACAAGGAAAAAATGTTTCAGATCAGCATAAAATAGAACACAAAATTATCTACCATTTCTGAGAGTATTTGGAAATAATAAATAACTGTGACTTGTTATGCGATGACCCTCTATTTATAGAAATACGAACCCTTCACTTTGAGACCTCCTTTACAGCCCTGAAGCCATTTTCTCTCTTTCTACTGAAGCAAGTAGATCACTGAGCTATGTGCCTACTGGGCAGTGGGTGGAATATACATTTAAAGGAGAAATTTTCTCAGCATGGAACTAATTTAATGACGCTGAAATGACTCTTCTAAGGACCACATCCTTAGCATCCTATTTGAACCAAACATGCAGGTGCTTTTGACTTCTGTGCTGTAGTCTATGAGTTATTAGTGGAGAGGATGCTGTCACATCTCATTAATGATACACAGTTTGGGGAAGGAGTTTATTAATTTCTAATAATTTTAAGCAGGTTGTGAGATTTTTTAAAAACCCACACAAATACTTGAAATTTAGCTCAAGAAAACCCAAGGGATTTATGCAATTCATTAAGAGAATGAAATCACTTTCATCTGGACTGCACACATCCAAACAGTGAGTTTGCTATTATAATACTTTCAGATGAAAAAAATATACTGAAATAGATTTCTTTTAACAAAGCATAAAACCAGGGAGGGGAATAACAGAACTGTAAAAACATGTTCTTCTGAACTTGGAAATCAAAGTTTCCCTAGTTAGAAAGCAGTGTTATTACATATTTGGACAGAAGACAAGAATGTATCTGTCTGAAGACAATGACTGAAACCATGTAATATTTAGGCATGAAGTTGTTATCTTATATCCTTAATATGTAACTGAGAACCTGGGCCATGTTTCCTTTCATTCCTTGCATAGATGTACATTAGTGATGGACATATTATGACTTCCTGCATACTCCAACATAACCTGACAATGTCTGGACATATTTATACACAGAAGGATTATCTGAAGAGAAACAAAGACAGCTACAAGGATGAGCAACCAGTGTTGCTTAAGTCATTAGCCATTCTGTCATTAAGGGTACAATCACTTTTCTGCCAGACATAATAAAAGAAAGGACAGCTTGAAGAGGGAGGTATTAATAATGCTAGTTTTACCTAGATTGAGAGAGAAAGATGTATTTCCTCAGAGCAGATGACAGCGTGCTTAGAGACACTGCTCTTACGCACTCTGGAATATAGAGCAGTAAGCAGCAGTGTTTGACCAGCTTTCCAGTACTCAGGGAAGACGACGCGGTGGGATGCATTAGAATGGAGAGAGATTTACACTGTCTACATTTGAATCATAGAAACGTTAATACATGAAATGACTTAGAAGCCTTAAGAACATTGAGAGGGCTTGGAAAAATGTGTCTTAACTCAAGAGTTTTAAAAGATTTCATTTGGGCAAGAATGAGCAAGATAGAGTAAAATAATTGTGATAAAACCTGTCTTCGCTGCTGTTATAGTGCTATGAAGAGATACCACAACCAAGGCAACTTATAAAAGAAGGCTTCATTGGAGTTCGCTTACAGTTTCATGAATTCATAGCCATCATGGAAGGAAGCAACGCAGCAAGCACATATGCATGAGACTGGAGCGGTAGCTGGGAGCTCACATCTTTTCTTTCTTTCTTTCTTTTTTTGACAGGGCTTCTCTGTGTAATAGCTCTGGTTGTCCTGGAATTCACTCTGTAAACCAGGCTGGCCTCAAACTCACAGAGATCCGCCTGTCTCTGCCTCCTGACTGCTGAGATTAAAGACAGGCGCCACTATTGCCTGGCCAAGAGCTCGCATCTTATCCAAAGTCAGAGGCAGAAAGAGGAGACCTAGACCTGATATGGACTCTTCAAACCTCCAAGCCCACCCATCAGTGACACGCCTTCTGCAACAAGGCCACACCTCCTAATCCTCCCCCAAACTGTTCTACCAAGGACCAAACATTCAAATATATGATATGAGGAGGGGAGGAAATGGAAATTTTGAATGGAAAAAAATAACAAAAAACGAAAACAAAAACAAAAAAAAAGAAAAAAGAAAAAGAAAATCCTCCTGTCCTGCTGTGCCTTACATGCCAATAGGCAACTCTGTACCCGCACCCGGAGCCAGTGTGAGATGGGTGATTGCCTGTGGGGTGTATGGAGTGACGGGAGTCCAGTGAGTCATAAGGTTAGATGGGATCACGGGTGAGAGGTGCAGCCAAGCCTTGATGTCTCGGGCTCAGGCTAGAATCTGTTTATAAGCACAGCTGTCACTGCACTTGTGGAAGCAACTGGGATGTGGGTGGCACCTGGACAAGGAGAAGGCAGGTGGACGGGTACTGATGGCGTCTAGGTCCTTTTCCAGAGGTTTATAAAGCAAGAATTAAAAAAGGAGTCAGAGAAGGCACAGCAAGACTTCTGAGACAATGCACTAAGGGTTTGATATGCATGGTGAACTGTCTGCAGAGTGATGTCCTGGGTTCCAGGAAGACTGCACAGAGGCCTTAGAGACCTGGCTAATCACTGGATTTCCCCATGTGAGCAGATGAACTTGTCAAGTTTTGTCAGCACAGTCACATGGAGATGCCTACAGCAGAGAGAATTCCGGTTTGGGTATACCTGTGCATCTAGACTCCAGTGGGTCTGGACTTGGAGATCGGTAGAATAAGGGGAGAGTGCCGAGTGTCTAGATGAATGAGAACGTGGAATAGAGAAAGCAGAAGCTTCATGAACAAAAGAGGAACGTTGTCAGCTTAACAGTTTTGCAAAGCTAAATGGTGTTAGGAAACACGAATAAAAGTGATTTATCCAGGCCCCTCCCTTTCACCTTCACATGTCTTCCACGGTGTCAGAAGATCTGTCTTGGGAGAATCCTGCTCTAAGCTCTTAAGACTTTACAGTCTATAAAGCTCCTTTATTAAAGCGCTAATGCCCCTGGGAGGAACCCACCTTATTAAATAATATCTCAAAGAAAAAAAATATATATGATATGAGCCTATAGGGCCATTCTTATTAAGACCACCATGCAGACAGTGATTATCTTCAGTTGACCAGGAAGTGGAGAGGGCGCTATACAAAATATAGAACTCACTGGGCAGTGGTGGCGCACACCTTTAATCCCAGCACTCGGGAGGCAGAGGCAGGCAGATCTCTGTGAGTTCAAGACCAGCCTGGTCTACAAGAGCTAGTTCCAGGATAGGCTCCAAAGCCACAGAGAAACCTTGTCTCGAAAAAAAAACAAAAAAAATATATAGAACTCCATTTTCTTCTGCTGTCATTAAACACCCACAGGTAGGTTGTGAGCAATTGAGAATAAATCACACATAAGTACAAATTCCAGCTACATTAAAAGTTCCTGGAAATTTAATTCTGTTGCAAAAGTACCACCCAAAGGTCATCCTCATGTAGACGTGCTTGAGAAAAAAAAAAATCAGCAGAAAACATCAGCCTTGGATGACGTAAGGGACAAAGTCACAACTTTTACCCCAGAGTCACCCAATCCACCTTAGCAAAATGCAACTCAGTCAGAGCCTGCCTCTGCTTACATTTGTTCTAGAGCAAATCCAACTTCTCTCGCCATCGTGGATGAGAAGCAAGATGTTCAAAAGGGTAGCTTCTAAACTCAGGTACTCTAGCAGCTCTATAGGAAGGAGCGAGCAACCTAACAATAGCAGGGAAGGCAGAAAGAAATTGAAAACCCCATAGATTGAGGGACATCGAGAGATGTGTACAACTATTTAAGCTGTGATTAATTTCCTTAATACAAAAAACCATTATTAAATTACTTAACACATTATTTGCATTCTCTAATGCTTCTTGTATAACACAAGCCTACATTATACAATACTACCCAAAAGAGAACAGCTCTAAAATTTACCAGAAAGGTCAGTCTTTCTCTGATTTTCCTCACCAAGCTCAGATTTATGTCCTTTCTCTTAGTTCTTCAGTGTAACATGTGGTTACACTTGCATAAGACATGCATAAAATGTGTTTCAAAGGAGCTGAATGAAGGGGATTGTACAACTAACAATATCTTCCTTGTGATATTGTAATCGCATCTTTGCAGAGAAATATCAAAATTCTAAGTAGTCATGTTTAAAAGCATATGCAGTCTAGGAAAAATCTCTTCTTTAACAGGGAGATGCCTCTTCCCACAGATTTCATATCTTCCAAACTGCTCTAAGTAAGCGTAGAAAAATGGAAATTGCTCCAGGGTTGAACGGGATCCTGATAAAGTAGTCGTATTCTGTCGCCTCTCTACATTAACCATTAAGTCACAGGAACAGAAGGTGTAATGGTCCAATGTCCTGCTTGTACTTTGAACCTCCACATCTGTGTCCAAATGTGGCTGGACAAGCGGATGGCGACAGCACCGTTCTGTGGCACTTGTGGGTGCCTTTCTGAGACCGAGGGTTTCGATGTCTAAAGCTGACGAGGATTAAAAATCATAACGCATTCTGGAATACTTACTACTCACAGGCAGCATGCTAAGCTTGTTTCCTAAACTAACAGTTTGATGTTTGATCTGAGAGTCCTATTGGGCAAGGTTGCTATTGCTCCTATTCTAAATCTGAGGAACTGTGGCTGAGAGAGAAGCTAAATAGTTGATCCCGGTGACAAAAGTGGAAGGCAGAAAGAACCGCCATGAGGATGTCATACTAGACTTCACTAACTATTGCTCTCTGCTGGTTTGTCATCCTCCCAACTGTGTTTTTCAAGATTTTTGTTGTTGTAATGGATGAAAAGAAAGTAACTTGAGTTAATATAGTTCAGAATGTCAGTAATCTCTGGCTTCAGGTAAAGCTAGATTTATGAGCTCAAACAATATGCTTTTCTTATTCAAAATCGTTTATGAGCAGGAGATTTAACTCCTGGGCAGGAGGGTGAGCTTCCTTTTCCAAACAGTTCTAGCAGGAAGTCTTAGCTTGACGTTCATAGCTGTAATTCGCCTTCTTTGAACTGACCAGGATTATGGACCATGATGGTTGGTTTTTATCAACTTGACACAAACCTAGGCATGTCTGGAAAGAGAATCTTGAGAAAATGCCTTCATTAAATTGGCCTGTAGGTAAGTCTGCTGGGCATTTTATTGATTAATGGTTGATGGGGGAGGGTTCAGCCCACTGTGGGTGGTGCCACCCTTAGGCAGACAGTCTTGGTTTGATAAGAAAGCAGGCTGAGCAAAGCATGGGAAACAAGACAGCAAGCAGTATCCCTCCATGGCCTCTGCATCAGCTCTTGCCTCCGGGTTCCTGACTCGAGTTTCTGGCCTGACTTCCTTCAACAGTAGCCTCTAGCAGAGAAGTATAATATGAAATAAACCTTTTCCTCCCCAAATTGCTTTTGGTCACCGTGTTTTAAACAGCAACAGATATCCTAGCTAAGAGAAGGGTATACACGACTCTCAACTGTTGGATACCATTAGCTTTAGAGCATCATTCAGCCCCTTGCTCTTGCCCCACACCCCAAGCATAGAAATAATCAAGCCAGTGGTGGAGGATGGTTCCCTAAAGAGGTCGATTTTATATCATTATAGGGGAATGGATGCTGAGCAGAAATGAGTTACAGGCGTCTATTATATCCACCTTGCCATTCTAAAAAAAATAAATGCCATATAACTGAGGAGATTTTAGTTTCTGCATCAAAAAAGCCTTCCTACAATAAACTACCCTGTGTTAGGCCAAGGCAAAAAGTAGTCTGTAACATTTGGATGAGAATGGCTCCCATAGGATCATATGTCTGAGCACTTGGTCTCTAGTTGGTGGA
Organism: Ondatra zibethicus; assembly: GCA_004026605.1. Taxonomy (NCBI): domain Eukaryota; kingdom Metazoa; phylum Chordata; class Mammalia; order Rodentia; family Cricetidae; genus Ondatra; species Ondatra zibethicus. Next base: position 9,935 of record PVIU01018292.1, read on the forward strand.
ACTATTTGGAAAGCATTAGAAGGTGTAGCCTTGTTGGAGAAGGTTGTCACTTGGGAGTGGGCTTTGAGGTTTTAAAAGTCCACTCCATTCCCATTTAAATCTCTCTCTCTCTCTCTCTTTCCTGGCTTGTGGGTCAGGATATAAGCTCTCATCTACTGCTCTAGCATAGCTGCCTGCCTGCTTGCTGCTTTGACCCCTGACATAAGGATCACGGCCTCACATTCTGAAAGGGCCAGCCCCTTTCTCTTTATATTCTCTAATATACTCTTTCTTCTATGAGTTGCCTTGGTCATAGTATCTTCACATCATTAGAAAGGTAACTAAGACACAGCTAAAGAAAATGAGTGGGATATCACTGGAAAAGTAACTATAAGACATGCAAGCATCAGATTTTGTAGCTGTTGAAATAAATATGCTGAGAGCAATACAGCTGTTATGGGCAGCGATGCTGTTACACACCACAGTACTCTATGGGGATAAAGCACGAGGGATATTCAGTGCTCTCCTGAACATTTTATGCTAATTTGACTCAATTTACCACACTATACAGGTTTTCCTTCATTAAAAGTTGTAGCCCCCAGGGGCAGGGTATGTAACTTAGTTGGTACAGTATCTGTCTGCCATGCATGAAGCCCTGGGTTCCATTTCCAGCACCATATAAAACTGGGCAAGGTAGGACATGTTTGTAACCCCAGCACTTCTGTTCGACGCCAGCCTAGGTTACAGGATCCCTGTAGCCTAAAAAAACAAAAAGCAAAGGGGGGAAGAGTGTAGTCATCAAGTTCAGACAGTTTTTCACCTTCACCTTAAGAAATTTCATTTGTCATCAGCGAAGTTAGAGCCTTCTTCCTGCTGAGAACCTATTACGAAGGTAACTGGGTTCCAAGACTAGCCCAGAAATACTTGTCAAGTAATTTGAAGACCCTTGGCATAGAGCTTAGAACATTATAAACATAATAGATTAAAGCATCTACTATTTTATAAGCATGAACAAAATGATCAAAATTATTTTAAAATAAAAGTTAAGGTGTTGGCTACTTGGAAAAATAAGAGGAATACTCCATAAGCCACTATAAAAATTAAGTCATTGATTCCACTTCAAAGAAGATATTTAATACAATTCAGCTTGGAAATTTTTTCTTAATATCAAGGAAGAAGTTAAGGAATTATTTAATATACCTTATAATAGAATATTTTATTACTTTAATTAGTGAATTCATATATTGTGGTTATAACCATATACATTCAAATGGAAATAGTATTTAATGAATTTCTTTTTATTTAGCAGAAGTTTTCAGACTTTGTCCATGCCCATGAGGGATACAATCCCACTACAAGGCAAGGCACAGTCTACTAGCAGTACCAGAAACTGAAACGTAATAGGGTGGAGCCTAAGTGAACTCATATCTTAAGTGCTTAGACCCTTCTCGCTCCAGCCTGCATACTCTATGGCTAAGAGCTGTTTTGGAGACAAAATATCATCCAGAATTAGGAATGCAGATAGTCTTTCAACACTGGTGACAAGTTCTTTTGGTGACTTGCGTAAGTTCTCAGTAAAATTAGCTTCATTTAAGAATTAATTCCAGGCCAGGTGATGCTGGGGCATGCCTTTATTCCCAGCACTCAGGAGGCTGAAGTAGGAAGATCTCTGTGAGTTCGAGGCCAGCCTGGTCTATAGAGTAAGTTCCAGGACAATTAGAGCTGTTACACAGAGAAACCCTATCTTGAGAAAATAAAAAGAATTACTTCCATAGATCTCTTATAAAATACTTTGATGCTGATTCCACTTTTAATTATACAAATGCTAAAGATACCTAGCTGCTATAATTTATATGACCACTGGTAACTTTAGGGGGAGTTTTCTATTAATTTTTTTGAGAATTTCATGCCTGAGTACTGTATTTACATCATTTTTACCTCTCTCTATCCTCCTCCAACTTCCCACATGCCACGTCTCCACTCCCTTCTCAATTCATGGCCTCTTCTTTTAATTATTGTTACATGCACATAATAATGCTGAGACCAGTTAAGGTTGTTTCTTTGTGTATATGTTTAGGAATAACAGTTGGGAGCAGACAGCCCATCAGGGATCTCATTTGTAGTCAAGAACAATTCTCCCCCTATCAATAGCCATAGTCCATGGCTTTTAACCTGTGGGTAGGGCCTTGTGGAGTTCCCTGGTACAGTTTTAAAATCAAATGTATGCTTAGAGATACTAAATAGCTGCAGTGGTGGTGCCTACTACTAATCCCAGCAGAAGCAGGCTGCTCTCCATGAGTTTGAGGCCAGCCTGATATATATAGTGAGTTCTGGGACATCCAGGGCTATAGAGAGAGACCCTGTCTCGAAAGAAAGAAAGAAAGAAAGAAAGAAAGAAAGAAAGAAAGAAAGAAAGAAAGAAAGAAAGAAAGAAAGAAAGAAAGAAAGAAAGACAGGAAGGAAGGAAGGAAGGAAGGAAGGAAGGAAGGAAGGAAGGAAGAGGGACAGAAGAAAGGGAAATAATTTTAAAAATGTAGAAAATGACATCAATGGTATATTTCCTGAGAGTCTGGTTAAAGCCAGCTATGAATCAGCATAGGATGATAGGGCAATATTGGGCAGAGGTTCTAACAAACTGGTCCCTGGAGGAAAAAATAACAACCGGCCCTGGTCCCTTCATAATGAGGAGAAGGAGTAGTGATCAGGGAAGAACTCCCAGAAAAATGCTAACTGGAAAGAGATCCGAATGGGTAAGTGAGCCACACAGACCCCGGAGGTGCTGGACCATGCAAAGATCCTGATGGGAAACAAACATATTGGGTTCAAGAAACACCAAAGAAGTGATCGAAGGTGCTGGGAAAGGAGAGGAAGATTGGGACCCTGTGAGGACCCTGTGGGATCTTACACGTACTGCAGTTGTGAGGAGAAGCTGTGGGATGCTGGGAACAGGAGAGCAATGTGCAGAGTAGACTCTACAGCGGGGGTTTTCAACTTATGGGTCATGACCCCTTTCACAGGATCACATGTCAGATATCCTGCATATCAGACATTTACATTACAATTAATAATAGTTGCAAAGTTACAGTTATGAAGTAGCAACAAAAATAATTTTATGGTTGGGAGGCACCACAACATGAGGAACTGTATTAAAGGTCTGCAGCATTAGGAAGGTTGAGAACCCTGCTCCACAGAGACCAGTGAGTGGTTAACTAGAGTCGATACTAGCATCCACGTAATTGTAATGCTGACTCTTCATTGCCCAGTTTAAAATATGAAAAATAAAAATTGTTTCTGTGTAAATGGTGTGTTGAGAACAACGAAAATCAGTCTAAACAAGAATGTTATGAACACAGCTCAAAATAAAATACCCATTTCTATAATGATTGTACGGGAACTACCTATGCAAGCTGCCAGCTTAGAGGTGTTCTTTACGGATGGTGAGCTGAGTAGAGTATGGAAGCTCAGGATATTCTGAAACATATCTACCACCTCTGCTCCTCCCTCCGCCCCCCTGCTGACAGCCTGACTCCTGGGTGCTGCTGTGAATGGAGAAACAGAGCTGAACACCTAGGCTCTTCTTCCATAGGAAGATGCTGCCATCTGGAGGCTTCCTGAGTTAAAAAAAAAAATAGAGAGAGAGAGATAAAGAGGAACCCGGGCCCTGGCTTCATGTCTGTTGATTTCTATATGCAACCTATTTTCTCTGGAGAAAATTATAAAGTCATTAACTTAAAAGAAATCAGAGGGCGTGTGGCCAGCTCCACCTTGTTGCTCTGACAGGCCTGCTGTGTTAGATGGAAGCCCAGCAGTTGGTTTGATAAACCTATTTTCCTTGTTTTTCCTGTGGCCTGTCCATTCATTACCAGTGTAGGGTGGATGTCGTTTTTCCCCCACAGCTACTGTGCCAGGTCCCATCCTCTTTCAGATGGCAAATCTTCTCCATTTCCTCCGTGACTAGGGACCAGTTCAGGCTTTCTCTATGTTCAATTTTGATTGTTTACACTTTTTAAGGTAAGCATCAATTCTTCCATAATTTCAAAATATTTCTATAGTTAGATGTAATATTATTCCATGAAATTTTTATTCTCTTATTTACCTATAGTTCCATATTATTTTTAAACTTTCAGGTTATCCTTTTACTTTGTTGGATACTGGAGTGTTGGAATGGGATTCAGGGCATCACATATATAAGGCAAGTGGCATCCTACTAAGCTATATATCCAGTTCTATTATGGGATTTTTGAGTGGCAGAATGACATTTGGAGTGTGTTTTACACGGGAAGACAACATTGTTGTAAGCTATTGTGTTGACAGAGACAAGACTCAGGAATACTGTTTAGAGGGCAACTTCAGCATCTCAAATAAGCAGTGACTAGCGTCTTAACTCTAGAAAGGACAAGTTAAAGATTCTGTATGATAAAACTAGCAGAAACCTGTAACTATCAACGTTTAATGGGAGAAAAGGAAGGCGCTGACATGATGTTCAGTTCCCTGCCTGAAATGGAGATGCCCTTAGTGCACACACACTGCTTTCTTTACCGACATCTGAGTTTGAAATGATGGAATGGTTGCCATATAAAAATACCCACTAAGTCCGGATATATAAATACAAGTCCAGGGTCACAGTGATGGGAGAGGCTGTGAGGTGATCTGGGAAAGAGTAAGGGAAAAAAGACACAGAGAGAGAGAGGATGGAAGGACAAGGGAGGAGAGAAGAGAGCAGAAGGGAAAAGAGAGAAGGGACAGATATATTAAGACAGAATGTTTTTAAATATTAAAAATTAAAAGCTGTAAATACCTATGTTTTGAGGCAGCTGAACAAAATCAAAGAGCAAATAACAAAGCACATGAGAAAATAATTTTTAAAAGGCTTAGGAAAGCATAGCACAAAATGGACAGTAAATGATTAACAAATTGGCTGCACTAAAAGAAAAATTATGAAACAAAAGTACAACAAATAGGAAAATATTTCCAATAAATATGATAATCATAGACTAATTTCCTTAATATGTGTGCTAGTTAGTTTTTGTCAACTTGATAAAAAACTGTCGCCTGGGAATAAGGGACCTCAATTAAGGAATTACATCCAATAGATTGGATTGTAGGCATGCCTGTGTGGCATTTTCCTGATTGTTGATTGATGTGGGAGAGCCCCGCCCACTTTGGTCAGTAGCATCCTGGAGCAGGTGGTCCTCGGTTGTCTAAGAAAGTAAGATGAGCAAGCCATAGAAAAAAGCCAGGAAGCAGGATTCCTCCGCCCTCCACGGAATCTCTTGAAGCTCTTGCCTCCAGGTTCCTGCCCGGAGTTCCCACCTTGGCTTTCCTTGTTGATGTAACCTTCAGCCAAAATAAATCCTTTCCTCCCCCAAGATGCTGCTGATCAGTGTTTTATCACAGCAACAGAACACAAACTAGGATAATACGCAAGATGTAAAGTCAATAAAAAGATCATTTAATAATTGTAGAAAAATTTCTAAGCTGGATTTTACCAAAACAGAAACATTTCCTCTGTGAAAGACCCTGCTTAGATGAAAGGACAAGGTACAAACCGGAGAAACCATATAGATCTCATACAGAGACAAGGAATTTTATCCTGAATAAAAATCTCAAAAGTAAAGATGGAGGAAGAGACAGATGAGGAAGAGGAGGAAGAAAAAAATATATATCCAATTTCAAAATGTATAAAGAAATGAAGAGACATTTTATCAAGGATGAGGTAAGAATATCAAACAAGTGCAATAAAAGACTGGCAGCACTGTTCACTGTTAGGGAAATGCACAGCAAGACCCCAGTGTGCTCATCACAAGACTGCTAGATTAGCTAAAGAGAAAAATGATGGCAGTACCCAATGCTCCCCCGCATGTGGAGATGATGAAATTCATCCATTTCTGGGAAGAATGCAAAATGATGCAACTTTGGAAAATTATTTGGCAGTTTCTTCAGAAACCAAACGTGTATCTGCCATATAACCCGGCTGTCACACTTTTGGGCATTTTTCCCAGAGAAATAAAAACTTATACTTATATAAAAACCTGTATAAGCATTCACAGTAATTTTACTTTCAACACCAAAAGAGAAGGCAGTCGGCTGTTCTTCAACAAATGAACAGCAAACTCCGGACCAGACATTCAATGCACCACACTTGAGCAATAAAGAAGAATGAACCTCTAGTAACAAATAGCCAGGGTGGATCTTGAGGTAATTACATTGAGTTGGAAGCCAATCCCCAATGGTTAAACACTGTCCAACTGCATTCGTATACCATTCTTAAAATGACACAGTTATAGAGATGTAGGACAAACTGATATTTTGCTTCCGGGTGACAGGAATTGGGCTGGTACAAGTACCAACTCGGCACAATAGTGTCCCTCAAAGAAATAAAATGGTGCTATATCTTGATTGTGGTAGTTACACAGACCTACACATGGGACATAACCACATAGAATTTACATGTAGGGGAATGAAAACTATACAAACATAATAACCTGTTACTATTGAAGAAACTGGATGAACATGTACTGGGTTCCATGTATTTCTCAAGTTCCTATAAGTCAATACTACTTAAAACATTTTAGATTAATGAGGAAGCATGTTATGACCTAGAAATTGATTTAAATATTTCATTTATTTAATTATATTTAAACCTTTTAATTTTTAAGTATTAAATATTAGTTTATATATTCTTGATATTTTATTTAGAGTTATTATTGCTGCAATAAAACTCCATGACCAAATCAACTTGGAAAAGAAAGGGTTTGTTTGGTTTATACTTCCACATTGTAGTTCATCACTGAAGGAAGCCAGGATAGGAAAACTCAAACAGGACAGGAACTTGGAGGCAGGAGCTGAAGCCGAGGTCATGAAGAGGTGCTGTTTGCTCGCTTGCTTTAAATGATTTGCTCAGTCTACTTTCTTATAGAACCCAGAACCAGCAGCCCAAGGATGTCAACACCCACAATGGGCTGAGACCTCTCCCATCAACCCCTAATTAAGAAAATACCCTATAGCTGGTCTTATGAAGGCCTTTTTCTCAAGTGAGGCTTCCTCAGTTACCTAAGTAACTCCAGCCTATACCAAGCTGACACAAAGCACCCAGCACAACTGACCACTTGTCAACTTGACCCGCAAACGCATCTCCAGTAAGCTGTAACCTTTCTTTCCTTCCCTTCCCAAGGTCACACATAATAGAAACATTCCAAAATTTAAAAATCCCTCAGGCTTTAAAAAAATTCAAATGCTGAAAAATTCAGTCTTTCTTAAAATCTAAAGTCTTTTGTAATTCAAAGACTCAACTCTGGGCTCCTGTAAAACCAAAAATAAATTACTTTCTTACTTCAAGAGGAAAGAGCCAGGGCACAGTCACAACTTAAACCAAACAAAACTAAACTCACAAAGTGTAAATAACTCAATTTCCAATTATCTGGGGTTCACCCCCAATTTTCTGGGTCACCTCTCTGGCTCTGCACACACAGCTTTTCTTTTAGACTCTTTCTGCTGCTGTTCTTGGTGGTGGTCCCATAGTACTGGCCTCTCCAACATGCCAGGGTGGGCCCCTTGCTGCAACTGGGTTCCACTTTTACCAACAGCTCCTCCTAGACTCTCTTCAGTGACTCGAGCCCCGCCACACAGTGCCAACCCCAACTGCTCTCCGTGACCTCTTCGTGCCTTCAAAACCAATACCACTTGGGTCATTCTTTACACTACCAAGTTTGGCTGCCAGCGCTTGGCTGCTTCTGGAACACAGCTTCTGTGTGCTAAGCCTGGGGAAACACATTCCAGAAGACCTCACCTCAGTGATGCTGGTCTCTTCTTAATCACAATTGTGCAGCCCCAGTTGTCCAGCGTCCATTGTCCCAGGAAAGCAAAGGTTTTATTTTAATGGATCTGGTTTCTTGTTAATCACAGTCAGTTCTTCACCTCCAGCTGACCAGATACCACAGATTCTTCACACAAAAGGCCCGGTAGAGTCATTGCGTCCCTATGAAACTTCACAAAGCAGGCCTCCATCATCCGCATTGCTTTCCACAGTCTTATCTTCCAGCCATCGACAGCTCTCTGCGCTCTCAACACTCAATGGCTTTTCTTGCCTTAGGTCCCCAAATCCTTCCACAATCCTCCACAAAACAACATGATCAGGTCTGTCACACAAGTACCCCACTCCTGGTACCAGCTTGTCTTAGGGTTACTACTGCTGTGATGAAACACCATGACCAAAGCAACTTGGAAAAGAAAGATTTATTTGGCTTACACATCTGTCATTGAAGGTCAGGACAGGAACTCAAACAGGGCAGGAACTTGGAGGCAGGGGCTGACACAGAGGCCATGGAAGGGAGCTGCTTACTGACTTACTTGCTCAGCCTGCTTTCTTAGAATCCAGGACTACCAGCCCAATGATGACACTACTCACAATAGGCTGAGCCCTATCTCATCAGTCACTAATTGAAAATGCCTTACAGTCATATCTTTTGGAGACATCTTCTTTAAGGTCAACTTACTCCAAATAGCAAGTTTCTGACCAGTCAACAAGACCCGGTCTAAAAAAAAAAAAATCAAAAAGAATGTATCCAGTAAGTTCACTCACAGAAGTGTTTAAAGATGTATATTCATAGATTCCTGTATTATCAAAATAATATAATTATCAGAAATACTGCTGTCTAATAATAATGTATAGTTTAAAGCTGTGATATAAGTATACAATATACAATGAAATATACGTAATTTACTTAGTGCTGACTATTTATCAGATCTTTGTCCTAAATGTTTTCTAAACATTAACTTAGATGATTATCCCAACATTCCTGTGAGGCAGAAACTGCTGTTATTCCCACTGTTCAGAAGGAAGAGAAAAGGGAGCCTTAGGAGCTGAAGTAACTCAAACCCAGTATCAGTTAAACACAGGCAGTCCTGTTTCTTACGCAGCGCAGCGGTGCTGGACCGAACAATGACAGGTGTGCCAAACAGCATGAGTTGACCTTAATAATAATGGGAGAACTGTGGCTTTAAAACCCTATCAAGCACTGGGGTTATTGCTCAGTGATAAACTGCCTACTTAGCATGCACAAAGCCCTAGGTTCAGTCCCCAGCACTACAAAATCAAAGACAGAAACTTTGTCAAAATATTAAACAATTTTATGTTTGTATCCAAGGAAAGGAAAGAAAAGATGACAGGTAATGAAGGGTTTTCTTCCCTAGGGAAGCCGAGCACCTAGCTCCTCAAACTTGCTTAGATAACATGTTCTTTCCTTGGATCATCTTTTCTATTCCTTGGCAAACTGTCACACTCCTTTCAACTGAGGCTCATTCCCCTTGACCCTTGTGTCGTTGGTGTTAGGATACATATGTAAGAGATTTTGCTAAGTGAAGGCTTTGCTGGTGCCCCTTCCTCTAGGCATCACTTTTGTCCATCATAGTCACCTTCCTGTGCATCATTTCATATTTGCCTGAAGATTCTGATTACGGATATTTGTAAAATGTCACACAGGTTTACCTATGGTAGACAAAGAGGCGACATGGCATGCTTTTGTTGTCTGTGTATGGCCTGAGTAGCAGAATCTAGAGTGGACACTATGGTCGCTGACCGTGATGCAGATAAGCTATTTATGTGATGATCTGTGACCTAAAGAGCTAAAGACAACATTTGCTCTTTATACAATTGCAGTTCGAATGCTATAGTTACAATCGGGAGACCAGTGTTATTTAATTAAAACATAGCACTGACATATCTTGTTATTGAAAATATATGTTTCCATACAATATTTTCTGATCATGGTTTTCTCTCTCATCTCCTGCCAGATCCAACTGCTTACCTTCTTTGTCTCTTTCTTTAGAAAACAAAACAAAACACCAGAATAGAACAAAACAGAGGAAGAGAAAAAGAAAGAGAACAAAGGAAAAGCATTAGAACACAGAAGGTGGGAGCACGGGGTAAGGAGAGAAGAAGGGAACCAATTTTTTAAAAAACCATAAAATTGGAAACCATAATACATAAACAAAAGACCAGTAAGGTAAAAAATGTTCAAAGCATTATAGATTTTTTAAAAATCTCCACAAATACTATCGAGTTCATTTTGTGTTGGACGTCTACTTCTGGACATGGGCTTGCCCTTCAGTGTGGTTTATATATTCAATGAAACACCCTTGGAGAAAACTAAGTTTTCCTTGGCAAGCAGCTGTTAATTTGGAGACAGCTTCTCAACTAGGGTTGGGAGCTCATGTCCACCTTCTCCCTCTCAGCACTGAGACCCCATCTGGTTTGGATCTGGGAAGGCACTATGCATGCTGCCACCATTTCCGCAAGTCTTATTGGGTCTAGAAGGCCTTGTTTCTTTGGTGATGTCCATCCCTCCCTGCTCTGACAATGGTTCTGTCCCCTCTGCTGCAATGTTCCCTGAGTCCGGAGGGGAGAAGCTGGATGGAGACATCCCATTTAAGACCGTCACTCCCTGCACATTGCTTAGTTGTGGGTCTTTGTATTTGTCCCCATCTACTGTAGAGGAAGCTTCTCTGATGCTGACTGAACAAGACACGGATCTGTGGGGATAGCAGAATGTCACTAGGACTCATTCTATTGCTACATTAGCAGAACAATAGTATTCAGTATTTCCCTAGGTTCTTGGCCACCCAAGCAGTGTCAGACATGGCTTCAATCTCATGGAATGGTCCTTAAATCCAGCCAGATAGTGCTTGTCACTCCCACAACTTTTGTGACGCTATTATACTGTATCATGTTGGTCAGTTGCCATTACAGATTGATTATTTACAGCTGGGTTGGTGTTTGCCTTCATCCTCTGGTAACATGCAGAGTACTTACAGTATGGCGAAACTATTCAATGGGCAGAGGAGAGGTTCTAATTAGGCACCAGCCCGACTTCCCATGATAAACAAAACGTGCAGGTGTTATCTTCAGCAATGGGGCCTTACCGTCAATTTGTGGAGAGCTATGCATAGCCTTGGCAAAAGCCTGAGTTGTTTGGGGGATTCCATGGGGTCCCCATAGCCAACAACTTCGTTAGAGAGGTGTGACCCATTCCTGGAACTGGAAGTTTCATTTGATGGTGAGAGTTGTTTAGTTGGACCTTTGCATCCCCATTATTTAGTGATTCTATATATACCTTTCTGTCGTGTGTGTGTGTGTGTGTGTGTGTGTACTTCTACAGATCCAGGTGGTGGTGCATCATGCCCTTAATCCCCGCACTGGAGAGGCAGAGACAGGCATAAATCTGAGTTCAAAACCAGCCTGGTATACAGAACAAGTTTCAGGATGGCCAGGGCTATACAGAGAAACCTTGTCTCCAAAACCAAAAAAGCAAAAAGCTTCTACTGTAGTTGGCTTCTGTATGACCCCTTAGATGGCACTTAGATTTAGCTGTCCCTCCTTGCATTCCTCCCTTACCGCTGCCCCTCTCCCTCTCCATTTAATCATCCTGATTTAGCCTATCCTCCCAACCCCATCCCTCTATACCTAAATATTCTATTTCCTCTTCATCGGAAAAAAAATCCTTTCTTCCCCTAGTCCCTTATTCTGTATGGAACCTCTGTGCTTATCAGAGATTTAACAGCTAATATCCACATATAAATAAATGCACACTGTATTTGTCTTTGGGGTACTGGATTACCCCATGCATGATGATTTTTTTTTTCTAGCTCCATCTACTTACTGCAAATTTCATCACTTTTTAACAACTGAATAAGATTCCATTGTGTAACTGTACCACATTCCCACATGTCCCATTTCATTGATGGACATAAAGGCTGGTCCCACTTTCTGGCTACTATGAATAGAGCAGCAATGAACACATATGAGCAAGTGTCTCTGGAGTAGAGTGCAGAGTGCTTTGGGCGCGTGCCTAACAGTGTCACAGCTGGAGCTTGAGGTCGATCTAGTCCCAGCTTCCTGCGCTGGTTCTCATGGTGGCTGCTCAAGTTTGCACTCCCACCAGCAATGGAGGAGTGGTCTCCTTACCCCACATCCTCACCAGCATGAGCTGTCTTTTTTTTTTTTTTTTTTTTAATCTTGACCACACTGACTGGTGCAAGATGAAATTTCAAATGGTTTTCATAGCAGGTCTTTCTTTGGACATCCAGCTCCCAAATAACAACACGGAGGCATTGCATTTCTATTTATTATGAAAGTGTGGCCTTAACTGAGGCTTGTTTCTAACAAGCTCTTAAGACTTAAATTAACCTGTTTTATTAATCTTTGTTTTGCCATGTGACTCATTATCTCTCCTCAGTACTGTATGCCTAACTTCCTCAACTTCCACTAGCAAATTTCCTGCACCAGATTCCTTCCCAGAGTTCCCATCTCTGCCCGCAAGTTCCACCTACCCAATTTCTGCCTAGCTATTCAGCTAGGTTCTTTAGGCAAGTGAGAAAGGACAGAGACAATATCTTACAAAAAGATTATCCCAACAGGTTTTGGGTTGAATTTTCCTGAGGCCTAAGTATTTAATTGTTTCTCAGCCATTTGTGTTCTCTCTTTTGATAACTCTCTGTTTAGATCTGTACCCTCTTTTTTCCATTGGGTTATTTATTTGTTTTCATTATATTCAGTTGATTTTTAGTTCTTTACATATTTTAGATATTAGCTCTGTATTGGATGTGTAGTTGGCAAAAAATCATTTCCTATTCTGTAGCCTGTCACTCTCTCCAAATGATGGTGTCCTTTGCCATGCCGAAGCTTTTCAGTTTCACCAGATCCCATTCATTCATTGTTGATCTTAGTGCTTGTGAGAATGGTGCTCTTTTCAGAAGGCCCTTTCCTGTGCCAATGGGCTCAATGCTATTGTCCACTTCCTCTCCTGTAAGGGTCAGTGTAACTGGGTTTATGTTGAGGTCTTTGACCCATTCATAGTTGAGTTTTGTGCTGGGTGATAAAATATGAATCCACTTGCATTCTTCTACATGCCAACATCCAGTTGACCAGCATCATTTGTTGAAGATTCTGCTTTTTTTTTTTTTTTTTGCTTCTTTGTCAAAAATCAGGTGTCCATAGGTACGTGGATTTATGCCTGGGTCTGCAATTTGATTTCATTGATCAACATGTCTTTTTATGACAATAGTATGCAGTTTCTCATTACTATAGCTATGTAGTAAAACTTGAAATTGGGGATGGTGGTACATCTAGCAGTTCTTTTATTATGCAGGGTTGTTTTAGATATCCTGGTATTGGTGTGTGTGTGTGTTTTCATATGAATCTAAAAATTGTCCTTTCAAGTTCTGTGAATAATTATTTTGGAGTTTTGGTGGGGATTGCACTAAATTTGTAGATTGCTTTTGGTAGGATGGTCATTTTCACTATATTAATCCTACTAATTCATCAGCATGGGAGATATTTCCATCTACTGATATCTTCTTCAATTTCTTCCTTCAATATCTTAAAGTTTTTATTATACAAATCTTTCCCTTACTTGGTCAGAGTTACCCTGAGATATTTTTAGAGGTTATTATGAAAGGTGTTGTTTTCTTGATTTCCTTCTCAATCCATTTGTCATTTGTATATAAGAAAGCTACTGATTTTTGTGTTTATTTTATATCCTGCTACTTTGCTGAAAGTTGTTATCAGCTATAGAAGTTTCCTGGGTCATTTATGTATACGATACATATCATTTGTAAATGAAGATGTTTTGACTTCTATTTTTCTATATATCTCATTGATCTCCTTCAGCTGTCTTATTGCTCTAGATAAGACTTCAAGTACACTATGGAATAGATATAGAGAAAGGAGATAAGCTTGTCTTGCTCCTGATTTTAGTGAAAATGCCTTGAGTTTCTCTATGTTTAGTTTTATACTGGTTGTGGGCTTACTGTAAATCACCTTTATTATGATGAGGTATGTCCGTGCATTGTATCCCTATTCTCTCCAGGACTTTTATCATGAAGTAGTGTTGAATTTTGTCAATGGCCTTTTCAGCATCTAATAAAATGATCACGTGGTTTTTGCCTTTCAATCTGTTTATGCAGTGGGTTACTTTTATCAATTTATATATGTTGAACTATGCCTACATCTAGGATGAAGCCTTATTGATTATGGTGGATGATCTTTTTGATGTTTTTCTGGATTTGGTTTGCAAGTATTGTATTGAGAATTTTTACATCTATGTTCAGAAGGGAAACTGGCCTGTAATTTTCTTTATTTTTTTAACTTTCTGTGATATAGGTATCAGGGTAATCATGGCCTTGAAAAAAATTAGACAACATTCCTCATGTTTCTATTTTGTGGGATGATTTGAGAAGTATTGGCATTAATTCTTCTTTGAAGGTCTGGTAGAATTCTGAGCTGAATCTTTCTGGCTCTGGGCATTTCTTGGTTGGAAGGCCTTTAATAACTGCTTTGATCTCACTAGGGATTATGGGCAACTGACATGTGCCTATGAGAGAACTGTGAAAAGAGAGGATTGGCTATAGTAGCTTGTCCAGTTCAGGCAGGCTAACTGTACTGCAATGCCTTCTTACAACTAGTAGGTAATACTGACTCTTGGGATAGATATGTTAAATACACTAAAACTTGTACATGTATGATTATAAGAGAAAAATCAATTACGGAGATATTATACTGTGATTTTATATTTATAAAAATAAATTGTTGCGGGGCTGGAGAGATGGCTCCGCAATTAAGAGTACTGGCTGTTCTTCCAGAGGTCCTGAGTTCAATTCCCAGCAACCACGTGGTGGCTCACAACCATGTATGAGGTCTGGTGCCCTCTTCTGGCCTGTAGGCAGACAGGAAGGCAGAATACTATATTCATAATAAAAATATCTTTTAAAAACTAAGTAAGTTATTGCAAATATGTAATAGAGTTATATTTATAGAGAAAAAAGCTTCAGAAATAGTCACTGAATTCTTTACACTGAGATGTAGATTCTGAGACCTTCATCTTTTGCATTACATTGCCTTCTTTCTACATTGAGTAAGCCTGATCTACTAAGTTATTTAAAGAGAGGCCAGGAGGTGAAGTCCAGAAGGATGAGAAGTGATGGTGTGGCTATCATAGTGAGAGTCCACAGCACTGGCAGACACAGCCTGAGACATTGAGAATGGTCCCTTACCTGCTCTCTCAATTTCCATCATTTCAATTCTTCCTTTCTCTTTCAAGCTCTCTTTCCTTTTTGCCCTTAGTTTTAGAAATTGTTCCTCTTCTCTACTTTGCTTCCTCTCCTTCCTGTTTCTCATATATGTTCTCAGTATGTGTCTCTGTCTTGGCACTCACTCACTGTGTAACTATGTCAACCTTCTGGCTCCTCCTCCTGAGAGCTGGGATTGCAGGCATGCACCACTTCATCAAGCTATCTATCTCTAGTCTCTCTTTGTGTCTTTCTCTCTGTCTCTGCCTGTACCCCAGTAGGTTCTATAACAATGGGAATGCTTTAAAAAAATGAATATTTGATTATTTATGAGGCTATTTGAAGTCCAGATCAGGAAATACAGGATTACCAAATTACAAAAATTTGGTAAGAAACTTACTGCTGGGGGACAGTGAATGCCAGTCTTCTCAAGAACCATCTCAGAACTATGGAAGGAACTTCGGAACCATCTCATTGGTGAGTGGAGTTGCTGAGGTCTCTGCTCTTCCATACTTCATCGGCCAAGGATACTCCAGAGGCGTTACTGTACCTTTACGATCAGATCTAGAGAACAGACTGGGCAGATGGACTGGAGAAACTGTGATTGATCACGAATACAGACTAAGTGCAAGCACGTTTTGCTAGGGGTGCTAACTATCAGATATGGGCTGGGAAAAGGCAGCACCATCACACTGGAACATACTCTGCGAACAACAGCCCAACAAATGCAATGCTGACAAACCAAAGAGAGGAACTACATGACCAGAGGAGATTGGTCTGTTGGCCTCAATTGTGATCTGTTGACCTCAAGTGTGGCCTTACACTTTCACAAGCTCTTGCTGGCAGGTGGGTCCATTTTCTCCCCCGTCACCTGCTCCCCTCCCACTGTGCCCTTTGGCTATTGCTTCACACCCTTACTCAAAAGGGCTATTTCCTCCTTCTCACCATTCTCAGGGAAAAGTTTCGGAGGAACTTAATCCCTCTAACTTTTATGAGGAAAAACACCGCCAGGATTCATGGGAATAAATATAGCTTTACTCACTGATCCAATTTTTCCTGACATGTAAGTTATTGCCTATAAATTAGTTGGCCAACTTTTAGAAGTTGCATTAATTCTTTGGGGCCAATTGAGTACCCTTTAGTGCACAAACAGCAATAGAAGTTAAATTTACAACCCTGAAGACTGGAACCATTAATCCAGATCAAAGCATTCCAGGGACCACTTCCTCCTCTCTTCCTTCTTTATATAGTTTTCATCTGGGTTATGAATAAGACATCTTATTCTGAGAAAAGAAGTATTATGTCTTTGGGACATTTAAATTCTTGATTAATAATACTAAAAATCTTTAAACCTTCAATGAATATGCTGATGTGCACATTCTCTTTGTTTCTGCACCCCTGGAGCTCTTGACTCACTTAAGGTTGGTTTAATTTTATTCCACAACAGTAATTCATGAGAATTAGCTTTCTTTAACTGTGAAAATGATAAGAATGTAAATGAGGTTACTAAACTTCCCTTATTTGATTTGTAGTTGTTTTCTACAGAACCTTTTCTCTCGACTGCCATTAACAGGAACTTTTTCTGACTTCTAAGTGACTTGCTATTATACTGTATATCATATGTATTATAGTGGATAATAAATTTACTTTTTCTGGCAGAGGTTACCCAAATAGTACTATTTTAACTGAAAATTGGTTCCTGTGTAACTTTTCTTTTTGATTCTTATAATGGTTAATTTTATGTATTAAACTGACTAAGCCACGGTAGCCGAGCTTTTGGACGAACACTACACTGGGTGTGTCTGTGCATACGCTGTGCAGATGTGGCAAGAGACTTGGACGAGGTGAACCATTTCTCACAATGTAGGTTGACCTTGACCATTGAGTTGCAGGCACTAAAGGAAACAGCTGAGGTTCTCAGAGGCATATGGAATCCTGCTTCTGGGCGACCCTTGGGCTGAAGACCCCCTTGGGCTGAAGACCCCATCAACAGTTCCATATATAAATGACAGCCAAGAAGAAACACTGTTCTCTCTGTCTCAAAACAGGCATTGCGAAGAGCATTGCTGAGTGACATGTCTCTGTGTCCCCCACGGAGTTCACACGGAGGACACACCATCCAGCTGGTCCTTGCTAATGACTTGTCAAAATGGGGTGCCAAATAAACAAACTATGAAATTTCCAAGCTTCACACCTAAAATGTCTTGTGGTTTGTTCTTAGTCTTCACATGGCGGCATCGCGTGCAGCACCTCAAGCAGCCCCCTTGAGAGCAAGAAGCTGTGTGTGGAGACCATGACCCAGCCAATGATATCAACCACTAGACCTAGAGGACCATCTTCAGCTTTTTAGCTCTAGTCAAATGACCAGGCAATTTGTAATAGTGGGGACGATCACAGATGAAACTTTTAGAAGAACTACTTGGCTGAGTTCAACTCGCACTGTTAACCTGCTGGACAGTGAGCATGTCAAATTTTTGCTATAAAATGCCATTAAATTTTGGAGCAGACTGCTAAATAGCAGTAGGGGACTGGTGTATACCTTACACAGAACTA
Source organism: Ondatra zibethicus (assembly GCA_004026605.1). Classification (NCBI taxonomy): domain Eukaryota; kingdom Metazoa; phylum Chordata; class Mammalia; order Rodentia; family Cricetidae; genus Ondatra; species Ondatra zibethicus. The sequence continues at coordinate 27,530 of PVIU01018292.1, forward strand.
CATAGTGACTGAAAATGCAAGAACAGAGTTATAGATGCCACCAAGAGAAAGTTTGGCTCTCTACATTGATATCAGACAAAAGAGATTTAAAAATAAAAATAGTATTAAACAGGGTTATTATGTGTATAAACTGTATATATATATACATATACATGTGTATATATACACATATATGAATGATAAAATAGTCAAAACATGTAAAGAAGAAAAGAAAATAGAATTATAAAAAGCAGACTCAGAATCAACAAAACAGTTATGATCAAGGTAAGTCCAGCAAGGGATCAGGAAGGGTGCTGGGGTCTTAAGACTCAAGGGCCAGTAACAGGCTACAACCAGAACTACTCTCAACCATCACACACACACACACATACACACACACACACTTACAGGAATCAGGGAACAACAAGAAAAGGGTGAAAGAACACAAGAGTTAGAGGTTAGAGAAGAGTGTGTCCGGCCAGGACAAGCGGCAATCACGCACTCACTAGTTGTGGTTACCTGTATGAAGAAGGGACCCATTTGACCACGTTCCTTGCTAAGGGTCTAAGGTTCAAAAACAATAATCAAAAGAGACAGATCAAAGTAGAAGACTGTTGAGAAGAAGAAGGGTTCCCGCAGGATGGGGAGTAAGAGAGGGCATCAAAGCACCGAAACTTAGTATACACATGTGTGAAAGTGTCGAAGCAGCTCATGCTGGGGAGGATGTGGGGTAAGGGGAATACACTGGTATCCATTGTGGGAGTAAAAATTTGTCCATCCACTATGGAAATCTGTGTTGGTTCCTCAATAAGATAGAAATAGATCAAGCTTTAGCTATACCACTCAGGCACATAACCGAAGAATTCTACATCCTACAACAGAGGCATTTTCTCTACTTTGTTCGTGGCTGCTCTATTCATAATAGCCAGAGATTGAAAACAACCTAGATGCCTGTCAACACATGACTAGATAAAGAAAATGTGTTGCATTTACACAACGTAATATTCCTCGGTTGTTAAAAAAAATGAAATCATGAAATTCACAGATAAATTGACCAAGCTAGAAAAAAGAAATCATCCTGAGTGAAGTGACCCAGACCAAAAAGACAAATTTGCTTATATGTGGGTGTTAGCTGTTGGTGTTTGATGAGCAGGCTACAATCCACAGAACCACAGAGGCCGTGTATTCAGTAAGAAACTGGGGAGAAGATTGAATACACTAGGAAGGGGAAACAGGGTAGTTTTGGATGGATGGTGTGGAAGGGAGCTGGAATGGGAGGATCAAATGGGAGGATGCTGGAAGAGGAAAAAGGAAGGAGGTACATGAGGAGGGACAGCTAAAACTCAAGGCCATTTGAGGGGTTGTATGGAAACCTAATACAGTAGAAACTTCCTAAAATATATGCATGTATGAATGTGACCTAAGTGGAATTGCCAAATAATAGGGGAGATGGAGTCCCAGTTCATCTGGCAACTAGAAATGCAGTCTCATTGAAGTGACCATTTGCTAGTAAAGCTGACAGGACAAAAGGATACAATATGACACACCAAGGTCCCCCAGTGCCACCAGGATGAATGAAGAGGTGTTGGAAAGGGAAGAAAGAAGGAGAATTGAAAAAAATGCTTTATTTTGTTTTGTTGGTTTGTTTTATTCTTGTTTTTATTTGTTCCCTTGCTTGCTTACTTGCTTTGTTTTGTTTCTTTTGCGGTGGAGCACTGCAGGGGTAAGAGGAGGATATGGGAGGATCAGGAGATGAGCAGAATTGGGGTGCATAATGTGAAACTCCCAAAGAATCAATAAAGAAATTAAAAAAAAAAGACAGAGGCTCTCTATGTATACCAGGCTGGCCTCAAACTCATAGAGATCTTTCTGCCTCTGCCTCCCCAGTGCTGAAATTAAAACTGTGGACTGGTATAGGAGGTTCTTCTGTCTATGTGTTGCTTTCATTGGTTGAATAAAGAAACTGCCTTGGCTTTTTGATAGGGTAGTACTTAGGTAGGCAGAGTAGACAGAACTGAATGCTGGGAAGAAGGGCAGAGCGAGAGCTGTCATGGAGCTGCCAGGTCAGACATGCTGAATCTTTCCCGGTAAGCCACAACCTCATGGTGACATACAGATTATTAGAAATGGGTTAAATCAAGATGTGAGAGTTAGCCAATAAGAGGCTAGATCTAATGGGCCAGGCAGTGTTTAAATGAAAACAGTTTCTGTGTGATTATTTTGGGTGTAAGCTAGCAGGGCAGCCGGGACCAAAAGCAGGCCCTCTCTCCTTGTAACAGTGGACCATCACACCTGACTGCAAATTTATTTTCATGTGTGTGTATGCATGTGCTTCTCTGTGAGTTCACATGCACTGCATGAGTGCAAGTGCCCATGGAGGTCCGAGAGCACTAGGTCCTCTGGAACCAGAGTTACTCGGAGTTGTAAGCTGCCTGGGTACCAGGAATGCAGTAAGTAGTCTTAAGGGCTGAGCCATCTTTCCAGGCTCCAAAGACTCTTTGAACAGAGATAGACTGGTTGGCAAGGATAAATTTTGTTTAGTTTTTCTGCTGTATAAGATATGTGGCTGGGCAGTGGTGAAGCACGCCTTTAGTCCTAGGGTTTCTCTGTAGCCCTAGCTGTCCTGGAACTAACTCTTATAGACCAGGCTGTCCTCAGACTCACAGAGATCCACCTGCCTCTGCCTCCGCCTCCCAAGTGCTTGCATTAAAGGCGCGCACCACCACCACCAGGCAAAGCTGACTTATTTAAAAGAAGTTAAAAATTGTGGGGTCTTTGGTCAACTAAGGAAGACATACCACATTTTAGAGTATCTTATTTCCAGGGGTGCTCTTTCTGAAAGGCCCTATTTTCTGTCTTTCAGAATATGGAATCTATATGAACAGTTGTTCTTTCTTTAACAGATTCATCAGATTGTATCACAGAGACTTGTTGCCCCTACAGTGAGGTCTTCTACATGTTGGAAGAATGTCTTGTTCATCTTTATATCCCCAGGATGCATGCCCTGGCGCACAGTAGCCTGCAATCAGTGTTTGTGGCAAGGATGGCAGATGAATGACGAAATGAACAAGGACTCTGGCATAAAATCATCCATGCAACCCAGTCACACGATAACAGAAGTGATGAAATCAGAATGTGAGCATGGGGCATCTCATCAAAGTCGGCTTCCTCATGGTGTGACCTGAGAGCAACAGACAGCTCTCTGCCCAAGGACACTCAGCAACCTGGGATTCTAGAAGCTCAGGGTTTGAAAAGGCATTAGTGTCCTTCATTTTTAATTAGATGACCAGTGATTACATTATTATTGCAAGACACAGGCAGAAGAAGATGTCACTCACCATCGTTTGTCCTCCTCAGAGGGCTGCCACTCTGGTCCATTTATACAATGACAGCTTCCCATCTGGGAGTTCTGCTCTCTGCTTCTGTCAACTCCGGCAAGAAATAGCGTTTCCTCCCACTTGGGACTTCAGGATATTTTTCAACCAATCTTTTAGAGGAAACTTTTATTGGAAAATCTTAGAAATGGAACTCTACCCTAAGGGAAGTTGCTGAGGCTTCTCCTTCCTGTGCCAGCCCTTCCTTAAAATGGAGGATGTGGAGAAGGGTGAGAAGAAAGGAGGGGGTCAACATTTTACCTGTCGGAGGTGTGATAGCATAGAGGGTAAGGGCGGGAAGTCGAGGATGGGTGGAAGGGGAGGATGGGGGGAAGGAAGGTGTCTCTAAATATCATTGAGCCTGACAAACAGCAATACCTTGAAACTGGAGCAATCCTGAGCCTCCAGAATCTCTTCTTTTTAATAATGTTTTTCATTTTAACAACCTTTTGAGGCTCATTGCATTTCCCCATTTTCATATAAACAGTTGATTATATTCAAAACATGAAACATTAAAAGAGAGAATTCTACTTTTGATGATTTCAGATTAGTGAGGCCTTAGCTATTTTCTAAATGGAATGCTATTAATCAGTTCTCAAATTGAATCATAAGAGGAAAACTGGAAAACACCAACTTCAAGCACAGCCCTCAAAACAGCCAAAAAGTTTAAGACAAGCGAACTCATTTGGATCAAGCAAAATAAGAAAAATTGGTTTAGAAAGTGTTGCTAGGTAGGATCTTCTGGGGCTGTGTAATGAGCTTCTCTGAAATAGGTGAAATATTTTTCACGCTTTTTTTCTAAATCATTAAGTTGTTTGGTAAATCTGCTTTGTTCATGATCATGCTCAGGATGGTGTCTGAATTGGGAGAGTGCATCGTGAGATACAGAGGCCTGTGAAGGGGAGTTCAAGGTCGGAAGATCTACAAATTCAACTGCATCTCGCAGACAGACAGGAGAAAGGCGCAGCAGCACCAGCCGCCGATCTGGCTCTCACAAGCCTGCCAGTTGGATTGCGTGGAAGAGGTGGGGCTCGATGATCAGCTTCCAAAATTACCCACTTGTTTGTCCAGGAAGTTGGAAGTAGCTGTTGTCTAGAAAGCCAGATGGAAGTTCGAGTGGAGGTCAGCTCTCTCCACAGTGCTGGGTGGGCTTCTGTCCAGCATGACAAATGGGAGCAAGAGCCAGCATCTGGGACATGAGTAGAAATGACAAACTTCATAAAAATCCCCAAATGTCCTATCAGCTACATCCTGTTACCAAGCAAGTCTCTGCAACCAGCTTTGATCCGAGAGGAGAGAAACTGCCTAGCTGCCTGCAGGGCCAATTTCTGTAGGAATCACACGCAAACACCAGCTGCTTGCACACAGACATCTTAGCAGGCATGGCATCCAGTCTGCAGGGGGAGAAGTTTCTGATCCCATGGGAAAGTGAACCCATGTGATCTCTCCCCAGAGGAAAGCGGGAAGATGGGGGTCTCAGCTTGCTGACCCATGCCTGCCTCTTTTCATGCATTCTGCTGGGCCCACTCAATAGTTTCTGTTTTATCATCTCTTTGTTCATTGTCCCTGACATATTTGGACACTGCATTTCCTAGACTAATCTTCTAACTACTGTGTTTCATCTCTTTCTATAGTCTGCTAATGGACAATTACCTCAGTTTCGGTTTCTAATGTTCTATTGAGTTTTCTGCTATTGTTACATGTTTTAGTCTCGCTGTTTTGTTCTTTATACATTTAAGAATCCTATTTTTATTTCATAATCACAATATTTTACTTCTCAGGATGTTAGAAGTAGGGTCTTTTGTTGTGGGGGTGTTTGTTTAAGTTTTATTCTGCCTTAATAGCTCTGTCTCCGACAAGTTGCTGTTTGTCATTATTTTTGTTTTTATTTTTCTGTAGTCTACTTCCCATACACACCTAATAATATGTAACTGCAAGCCTTCACTCAGCGTGGGTCACTATAATGCAGTTAGAAGTGCCTGGCATGCAGACGAGGTCTATCAACTTAGGAATTCTTGCTTCTTTGTCTGGACAGACCATTTTTGTTCAAAGCCCCTGGGCTGACGCTTTTGGATATTTCCTCTCATCTGATTACATAGTTTTCTGACCTTCCGACTGGGATGTGAGAGTCTGCTTGTTCTACTGCTGCTGCGTGCTGCCTGGAGCTGTGTGCTGAGCCCTGCTCCCCCAGGTAGCAACAGGAGCTGGCGGTGGAACCTTTAAGGGGTAGGGAAGATGGGAGGTTTCTAAGTCATGGGGGGTGTTCCCCTGAAGGAAAAAATAAGACTCAAGACCCTTTGTCTGTCTTTCTTTTCTATTCTGGCCATGAGGTGATCATTTGTTCTCTGCCACGTGATCTCCTCCTAGCACAGTACAAAGACACAGAGCCAATTGATCACGAACGGGAAGTTCTGAAACTATGAGACGGAATAATCCCTTTTTTCGGAATACATTCATTGTCTCAGGTGTTTCATTATAATGATAGAATATGGACTAACACCCTGGTCAGTATTTTCGTCTAAATAATTGAAATATTTCATCCAGGATAAAGGCTCCTTAAGACTCAGGAAGTAACAACTCCTAAGTCTGAGGAAGTTCCCAAAACTTAAGTCATAGAGTGCTGCCTTCATTTTCAGCAACACCCAGTGCTCACCCATCATCTGGCTTCCAGAACAAAGTCAGCATTGTATAATTTTTTCTGGGGAGACACAAACAAATGTCTGCTCACCCCAGAGAGGACACTGACAACTGACAAAAGAAATGATCCCATGAAAGTCCAACTTGGCCAACTAATACATTAACTGCTGTTAGCTACAGGGGTACGGATGAGGGGTGGCGTAGATGACTCAAAGGCAGCTACCTCATCAAAATGCTAAATCACCCATTCCCCCAGTTAAAACTCAGGAAATATGTGTGTTTAGACTCGCTGCAAGACTTGCAGGGAGCACAACAAGTTGAAGAAATTCTTCTGAACTGCAGCTGTTAGTTACTCCTTATATAGCCTTGAGTAGGGACCTTAGGAATCTTTTGAGCTAAGTATATGATCACTCATTGCTCCTGTAGTAAACATAGGACTCGTGCATCTTCAGCTGCGAATTCCCTTCCCTCCCAATCCCAGAACTTTCTGATTTATACCCAACTTTGCAAAACCACTCTAAAATTGCTAAATTATTATATATTCTATGGAGGCTTGGTTTTTACAATTTTTGCAAAATCTATTTGGTGTATAGAAGTTTATTGGATGCTGCAGCACTTCACGGTGTGGAAAATTGTAGCCATTGTAGATGGATCCCTAAGACTCCATTTAGCTGGAGCAGAAGCACTAGGAAGTCCCTTCCATTCCTCAGAAAGAACTGGTTAACTATGACATATGAAAGCATTTTAAGCAGTGGGTGGTATCTGGTAAGTACTCAATAAGGGCTAGGAATTAAAATTGAAATTCAGTATGTCATCCTAAGTATTTCAAGTAAGAATCCTTAGGATATCTTTTGCATGGTATTATGAATTCTAATGCCTTATGTACCATTGAGAAGACATAAACAAAAAGAGTTAACATTTGTTTCTGTTTTGTAGGAAAACCTAAAGGGATTTATAACAATTCCTAATTTATGTTTACTTACCTTTAATTTCTCAGTTCTGACTAAACCTATGTGAGAACAATACTCCAAATTTCCACCATAAATGTGATGTTATAAATTAAACTTATGAAGCAACTACTGTGTGGGGGCATTTAATAAAGCCAGGATATTATTAGCAGCGTGTTAAGCCCCATGCAATAATTCCTTCATCCTTGACAGCCCATATTTTAGACAATTACCATATCTTTTTATAATTAAAGCTAATCAAGCAGAAGTTTTTGCTTTCCTACTATTGAAATGAATTCCATTTTATATCTTATTGCTTAATTACAAGATATAAATCTTCCCTGCTGATAAAGATGTTTCATCATGGGAAGTCCAACTTTGCAGGCTTTTTCATTTTCCGGCGAGGCCTGAAGCAAGAGTGACACCTGGTGGTGAATGGGTTTAGCGCGTGCAACTGTGCCCTTAGTTTTAAGGCTCTTTTCTATTAAAGGCAAAACAAAACAATATTATATTTAGGTAAATCATACGACAGTTATTTAAAAATACTAGCTGGGCGGTGGTGGTGCACGCCTTAATTCCAGAACTCTGGAGGCAAAGGCAGGTGGATTTCTGTGACTTTGAGGTCAGCCTGGTCTTCAGAGTGAGTTCCAGGACAGGCTCCAAAGCTACACAGAGAAACCTTGTATCAAAAAACAAAAAATACGAAATAAATAATAATAATTAAAGTGTGTATTATGCAATGAAATTTTCAAAATATTCTCAGAGGAAATTGAATATAAAAAGCTTTAAAGGTCAGATTTATTTATTTTGTTTTATTGCTAGAAGAGATAAAATCTGATTTTACATAATAAAAAGGCATATTTTTCTGAAAATATGGATGCTTTGCAGAAGATTCTTCCTACAAACCATTTTTTTCTGATAAAACAACAAGAAAGAAATCAAAGGTATAAAGACAATACTGTTGATACTGAACTCAGGGGGTGAGCTTGAACTTGTCTACAAGCTTTAGAAAGCACCAGTAAAGAAAACTCAGTACTGACCTAAGCAAATGTACATAAGTGCAAGAAGTAAGAAGAGAATTTCTTTGTGTAGGGTCAAGGTCTTGCGGGCTCGTCTGTTTCTGTCCGGTGAAAGCTGGAAAAGCTGGAAGCAAGAGGGGTACACCCCCCAGGAAGGAGCAAACCAGATGGCTGTGCACTGCTAAATGGTCAGCCCTGGAAACATACAGACATGGACCAAACAGGTTGAGTTTAGGAATATATATATCTATACATATACAATATATGCTACTTACATATGCAATGTATGCATGCTTTAACAATTAATAAAAAAAAGAGGCCATGAATTTAAAGGGAAGCTGGGAGGGGTACATAGGAGCATTTGGAGGGTAGGAAAAGATAGGAGAATTAATAAAAGGAGGATTTTTTTTCCTGTAAAGGTCAAGGTGTTGCGGCAAAACACTGAAGGAAAACTTAGCTGCTACTCTTTTGGAAGTCCCCGGATCCATGGCAATAACGTAATAGGGAAAGTAGGTGAAGTACTTCCTGAGAATTCAATCATGAAGCAGGAGGTAGAAGGGACACTAAACAGTAGAGGTTTTCTCCTCAATCTACACACAGTGCAATAGTGAACGGGACCACTCCTGGGACTTACCTTGTTATTTAGGGATGTCAACAAGTAGGCATAAGTGAGGACATGTAAGTGCAGATACATACTTGCACATGCACAACCGAAGGAGACGTGCAACTCCTGCTGAAGAACAAGCACGTTGTAGAGAATGTGATTAGGAACTATCACCGACTCAACCTGAGAAAAGGCACAGCGAAAAGGAAGGAAGGATAAAAATTGACACTCAAAATCCATTCAAACTCTGGAAGTTTACTCTGGCAAATAGGGGGAAAGTGCTTGCTGATATCAGAGTAGAAATGACGTCAGGAATAAAATTTAAAAATTAGAAGAGGAAAACATTTTAGGAATAGGCTAATTGCATTGGGAAGCCTAACATTCTTTAGGGATAAAACTTAGTCCTCAGGAAAGGGAACTTAGGATATAGTGCCACAGCTAAGGATACCCACGGAAGACAAGGGAAAATGACAGATATTGATAACTTAGAAGATGAATAACAGAAAGTCAAAGGGAGAATAGCGGTATGCATACAGATCTAGAGCCTGTGGAACAAAGTCCAAGGTGCAGTGATGTCACGGAAGCATTCACACTTGAATCTACACACTAAGGCATCACTGCCTCCCAACTAAAAACCTATGCCACCTAACAAGCTGTCCACAGCATCATGTGTGAGTGTGCTAATGTGCAGGCCTTTAATCCCAGCACTTGCAGGCGGATCTCTGTGCAGTCAAGGCCAGCCTGGTCTACAAGAGCTAGTTCCAGGACAGGCTCCAAAGCTACAGAGAAACCCGGTCTCAAAAAAACAAACAAACAAATAAATAAATAAAAAGAAGCTCTAGCATTAGGCATTTTTACATAGCTCTAGAGATCAAAATCAGGTCCTTATGCGTGCATAGTGAGGGCTTCCACCTGCTGAGCCATCTAGCCTGCCCAGTACTGGGTTTCAGATGTAAATTTCACAATGTATTAATTGTACACAGAAAAGCAACTTTTGTGTTGACCTTGCATCCTGCTGCCATCACTTACAGTTTCTGAAGCTTTTTAAAATTCTTCACATAGATGATCACACCCTCTGTGAAGCTGTTGTGTAACCGTTTCCTTCGGATTCAAACACTTCCTCCTGGTAGGAGTCTCTTTAAGACTTGGTTAAAGTTGGGCGGTGGTGGCAAAAGCCTTTAATTCCAGCACTCAGGAGGCAGAGGCGGCAGATCTCTGTGAGTTTGAGGCCAGCCTGGTCTATAAGAAACAGTTCCAGGACAGGCTCCAAAGCTACAGATAAACCCTGTATTAAAAAACAAAACAAACAACAACAACAACAAAACAGAATTGGTTAGACGGCTAAACTCAGAAGTCTCAGGAAGCTCCTAAAATTTATGAGATTCCCAGCCACTCCTAAGGTTACATAAACTGTACGATTCCTGGGGAGACAGGACTATCACCAGCACAATAGTAGTCAAGCTGCCTTAAACTGTGCAGGGATTTCAAGAGATGCAGCTCTCAGGATGTGTCCTCTTGCTGGACTCAGCTGTTGGTGTTGCAGTTGCTGGGGAATCATCCATGCTCCTACAGATAACCTCCTGGTCATGCTCTTGTGTGTCATCTCAGTGTTCCCTGGTTCACTAAGTTGGACTTGGGTGGATGCTTTCTTTGCTCTGTCATGGGTGCCCGACTGGGGTAAATGGACATTTGTTCATGTCTTGCCGGGAAAAGTCAGTCCACATAAGCTTTTACCTTTTTTCCCACATAGTACCTATTATTTATTCTTATAGATCTTATAGAATGAGAATATGGGTATAAAAGAAAAAAAAATCACTGCCCCAGTAAATCTCTTTACAAGGTAAAATATATAGTTAAATCTTTTGTTTAACCTTTGCTTTCTTTCTCCTGAAAAAAAAAAAGTAATCCTTAGTTTGTGACCAGTTAGCATTCTATTTCAGTTTCTGTTTTCAGGGGGCTTCCAGTTGGGCAAAATCTTAGCTGCAGTTAGAAATAATACAACGAACATGATGTCTCTTTAAGAAAACTTGCTGATTACATGTTATTTTAGGGACTTTTTCTTGCCTTGCTAAGTACAACTCATCTTGCTAACAGTCTCTTCAGTTGTCATGTTCTGTCAGATGAGGCCAACTGAGAGAGCATGACAGACCACGTCATGCTTAAGGTGGCTGTGAAAATTTGGCACAACACTGGGACCACAAGGGAAACCAGAAACGTCCTAGCCCTCTGTGTAGAAATCACCTCAACAACAGCCAGCAGAGTGAGTTTGGGGTCAAGAGAGTCTGGAGTGCAGGAGACTTTGCTGGGTTAACCCTACACTGGAGTCCGAGAGGTGACATCCACTGTCATCTAGTGGCTGCAAGAGGAAAGGCAAGCCCGAGAATTTCCTAAGAGATTGCAGACAAGGGACTACTGCTCTAGGTAGAGTCACACAGAAGGGGTTTGGAAGGAGGAACAGAAGCTGCAACCATCACTCTCTGAAGGCGGCTGATGTGGGAGACAGAGACTTCATTCCTCTGGGTCCACTCTTCCCGACTGCCGACTCTGTGGACCAGGAAAAGCTACCATCATCCAGTTCCATGCGATGAATGCCCAGGTGATAACCAACAAAACGGAACGGTATCAGAAAACCAGTTTTCCTTTAAACTCTTGCTTGTCCACTTGAGTCAGTGTGTTGGAACAACTGGTTCTTTCACGAGTCTTGAGCTTCTACTTTCAGAATTTCATTTACCCAACTCTTTTCCCAACTATAAACTTAAAATAAAGCTTTAGCCCATACATTCTAGGTGGTTGTGTATGGCTAATAATGACTGTCAACTTGACCGATTTCTAGGCTAGCCTTGAAGACAAACCTCTGCAAGTGTCTGTGATGAGGTTTACAGAGAAGTACAACTGGGTGGGAAGATCCACTTTACATTCAGGTAGCACCATTTCACTGCTGACAGACAGAATAAAAGTAATGGAGCAAGTGGTCCCGGTACCAACATCCCTCTGCCCTACTTTCTGACTGAGGACCCAGTATAACTTTTTACCTCATGGTCCTGCCTTCTCTGACATGACGGACCGAATAGAAAATAAATCCTCTTTTCCTCCCTCGATCCCTGGGTTCCTTCCTTCTCAATTGTCCTTCCCTCCCTCACATTGCTTTTTATCAGGTGTTTAATCATAGTCATGAGAAAATGAATTAAAGCATTGTATTTCCTTGAGTAAATTTTATAAAACATCCCCTCCACAACAGTCCGTGATCACAAAGTAAACACAGGTACCCACCTCTCCCCCTACATTGCTAAGTTCCAATTAAAAACAAAAACAAAAACAAGCTTAAAGAGGCCT